>WTSP01010683.1:0-36383 GCA_025331215.1 Actenoides lindsayi | reverse complement strand
TCGGCGGTGCTGTTGTGCATGTTGTGCAGCCAGGTCAGCTCAGCCTGGGGAGAAAGTTGCATCTGGCAGAGTTATCCCAAAAATTTAGATTCATAGGGAGTATAAACAGGATGGGCCCAAAATCCAGTAAATAAATTATTTTTTAAAAAATGTTCTTAGGAGGGCAAAAATGTAAAAGGTTCTGATGCTAGGTATCGTTTTCCTAAGGTATTTTTAAACAATGTTTGACTCTAGAGGAGTTACCAGTGACAAATAGGCAGTTTTTCCAAGCTTGTATTTTAAATTGCAAGTCCTTTATGCAACCTGATCCTTATCTTTGGAGGTCAGGAGGGCTGATTTGATATTCTCTTTTGCTTTCCTCACTTCCTCCCTCCCTCCCTCTCTTACAGAAGTGTTTTGCTTGCTAGCATTATGGACAGCAACTTTTTTCTTAATGTTGGGTACATATCCTCATGAGAATTTAAACTACTTTCTAATATCATCCTTGTTTTTCTAGCGTCATACTATTTCAGCAAGTCTGTGGTCCATCTCTATTATGTTGTATCTTGTAGTTGGCCAAAGGCATGACCAGCTTTGTTGTTCCTCTTCCTGTGGACTGCAGGGCTGAAAACTGTTATGCTGTAAATAAGCATATGTACCCGAGCAGTTAATCAGTAACAGTCCAACCCTTAGAGATCAGTTGCAAAACTCCCGCTGAAATAAGTTTCAAAACTCTTAGCAGCCACCCCAGCGACACAGCATCAGCTGCTGCCATCCCAGAACCAAGGAGCAAACACTGACTTCCCTGCCTGTGAGTGGGAGCTTGGCAATTAACTTCAACGGGATGAGGCTTTTCTTTCCCCACTGGTGGGAGAGATCGTGTATCTTCCACAAGTACTTCTATTTTGTGTGAGTAATGAAGCCACTTGCAGAGAGCTGTGAATATTCCACAGTTGCAAAAAATTCAATCATTTTTACGATGGGTTCTAAAAACACTTCGGTGTCTAATTTTAGATGCTTAAATTTGAAAAATGTTGGATGTGATGTCTGTGTTTCTGCCGTGGGAACAAATTCATTACCATTTGCCAAGTGCTTTTACTAAATGTTTGAATGGCAGCAGTACAAAAAATGCAAAGCTTAACTATCCATACAAATATCTTCCCAGCATGCTTGTCCAATACTTCTCAAAGCTTTATTTCATTTCCAGGTAATGCTGGAAATGTAGAAAACACACTTTGACAATGACTACTAATAATACCTCTAGCCTTTCTTCTGCTGCCAAGACTGCAGCTGATCTACATGAAAGTTTTGAGGTCCAAGCTATTATGTGGTTGAAAAAAAAATAAAGTGGTGAACAAATGTGAGGTCAAATTAAGGGTTTGGACAAGTCTGGATTCTGTCTGTCTAAGAAAGAATGTAAGAAGATGGGAAAATACAGTGCTTGGGGTGCTCCCACTGCCTCCAGCAATCTGTATCTCAAGGCGCCAATATGGTACCAGAAGTGACATTCCATCATTTTTTATTCCACTTCATGTTCTACACAGTCACCTTCTTACTCCAGGAATGTCTGCTTCTGCATTTTATTGATGATAAAAGACATCACAGGGCTCCTCTAGGCTCCCAAGGAGGGTGACAGTCCTTCTGTGATTGCTGCATTCAAATCCAGAGCTCAGCAGGGAAATTGCCACGGATTCTGCCAAATCACAGATCCCTTATAAACTGTTACCATGTCCCAGTTACACTTTTTGTTTCCTCACATCTAATGCAACCAGTCCTTTCTTACTAGTATCACCTTCCCTTAGAATCTCTTCCACGCCATGCTTGGAAAGCCTGTGTGCAGAAGAGCACCTAAAAATAGGGATGCTACACTCGTGTGCCTTGTGAATGTACCTCCAACATCACAGACCAGTTTTGCACAAGTTACGATGCCACATAACTAATCTGTTCACATCCAGAAGATAATCTACACCAGACAGCAAGCTTTTATAAAACATCAGCAGTGTAAGTGAAGTTTAATAGAAGATCCACTATATAAACTTCTAGCAGATTTTTTGTGCGCGTGGCTACGACTATGATGAAACCAGTCTAGGATGTATGTCTAGGTAGAAAAATATCTGCAGTAGATAATAAACTGTTTTTCTTCTGGCATCAGGGCAGTATATGAACTGTTCAATGATAACCCTGTAAAAAGAAATGGCTTTTTTATTCAAATAGACATGCTGGACAATAACACACAGCACAGATTACTATACCCAAAGGATCCACAAGTACATGTTCCAGCTTTCTCTTCCTTTCCTTCTTCCCCAGGTGTTAAACAAGAACACATAGTAAAAAGTAAAAGCACCACCCTGAATTACCTGCTTATGAAGGTGTTCAGACTTTGCAATATCAGGAAATAACAAACAGTCCAGAATTGCTATGCTGCAATTAGAGAGACAATTATCCTCCCTTTTAAAATTTAAGGGCAGTAGACTTTAAAAACAAGTTACCTTTTCATATTTCAACACAATTTCCAGATGTACAGTAGGACAATGTAGGTGAAATGTTCTATTTCATCACCATTTCTTGAAGACAAGCTTGCAAGAATGACAGCAGTTCTTTTCCATTGCTCAACTGTTTTGAATTCATTACAGCTCTTCTATTCAAAGTCTCTGTTTCACAGAGAAACCACCTGGCCCTTCTTCACTTTGCTAACAGAACACCCCAATCAGAGACCAGATAGAAACTCCAGCTCTTGGTCCAGTCACTTAATTTGAGCAACAAATAAAAATAAACCATTCTGCTACTACCTTGTAGGAGACTATGGTCCCACAATGGCTAAGATGGTTTCAGCCATGCTCCTGATTCATTTCCAGACGTGCAAAGCAAAAGCAGCAAAAGAAAGAGATAAGACAACAGAGTGGCAAGAAAAAAAACTCAACAGAAGTCACAATCCACCTTTTTCTGCCAGTGTTTGATTCTTCACAGACATATTTTGATCACAGGCAACTCTACTTTAGGTATGAATATTATAATCTTTTTCTTCTTATTTTTTTGCTAGAAAATGAAATCTCTAACTACAGGAACCTGCAACTCCCACAAATATTATGAAGTATAATTTCACTTTTTTTTTTTTTTTTCTTTTTTCTTCCTCTTCCCTTTATTTTTTTAAGGTATCTGTATTTCTTTTTGATCCATAGAGCACAAGTAACTTAGGAAGCAAGGCAGCTGCTTTTAACAGTATGCTGACTTGTTTTATTTCTGAGATTCTGAGGGACCTCTGCTCTCCACAAAAGAGTCCAGCTTCTAAAGGCTGATTTCTTTGTTAAGAAGCAAAATGATTAAAATGACAGGATTGAAATACATTCAGTGTGTCTGCTGCTACTCTGCTCTACATGTGGTACAGGTTATTCATGTCCTTTGGTTACCAGCCCCATGGGGTGTGAAAACACCCCTGACATGCCAAGGACTTCAACTGCTGCATCAGTGCTGAATTTCTGATCCTGACACGTAATGACCACTGCTGCTCCAACTTCTGAATTACAAAGCAGAAACAACTGTACTCAGTTAAGTGGTGGGATACAGCCTCATTGAAGCAGAGCTAATTACCAAAGAGGGAGAATCCCAGGTTCTTCAGGCCATGAGGTGTGTGTGCTGAGGCAATGCTCTCAAAGGACAAAATTGTGCGTTGCAAAACTCTTCTGGAAAGCCACACGAACACTTGTTCTTAGAATAAAGGAAGTCACTTGGGAAATGCTTATAAACAGAAGTAGGAAAAGAATGCAAGTTCTCTAACCAGAAGTGTCCACAGGACAGCTAGCCAACACTTCACATTCTCACTGAAAGAAACTATGAGAATACAAACATATTTCCACCTTTGACAGTTTCCAGCTGTTTTAAGGGACGGAGGATTCACTTTGCTCACTGACTGGATAACCTATATGGTCTATTTGATTTATGGAGCAAGTGGTTATCAACAACTTTTTTATTCCATTTTGGGATTTAGGTTTTTGCTACACACAACACTGAAACAGGAAATTTTTGGGGACAAGGATCAGTACTTTCTGAAAAAAACCACAGTAATAATAAAAAAAAACAACAAAAAAAAAACCCCAACAAAACCAACCAAAAAGCAGACGTCTAGCTTTCATGTACCTCTGACTGAACACCCAAAAGTTCAGAACTTCAGAATCACTTGTTGATTCTGAGCACTTAAATTTAAAGGAAGCTCTGTGGAAAAAGAACATGAGTCACCATGAATAGAATTGCATCCTGGGCAGCTGCAGTAGAACTTCTTGTAGTTCACCTGCTTCCCATTTCTGAAGTACTATCTTCACATTTCTTAGTTCATTGCCCATGTACAATATTTCTTAGGTCACCCAGCAGAGCCTATCAAGCATGATAGAGAACTGCATAGGCAGGACCAGGTTTTCCAAGGCCATATAGCACTGGGCCACGTTTCCTTTTAGGTAGAGAAGATGTAAAATCTCCTAAGTGACCTGGTCTGCGAATGACTCCAGTCTCACCCTCCATACAACAAACTAAGGAATTCAATTACTAATACAAGGCAGGTGTCTGAGCTCAAACACAGGAGTGGAGAAGATAATTAATCCACATTCTAAATTAGTCAATCATCATTTGGTAGGAGAGGGTGGGTTGGGGAAATGGTTCCAGATGTTGCAACATCCTCATAACAAGGAGCTGAAATGTATAAAAAATATAGAAAACCTGTGCCTGAGCTCTACTTAAGAACAGCAGAAGAAATCACAGAACAAGATGAAAATATATCTGTAGCTTTACTGAAAGGTCTTTTTAATACAAAGTGTCTGTTGGATTGGATAAGGAAATAACATCCATGTTTTCTTTGTAAAAATATGTGCAAAACAAGCTTTTGTAGTTTTAAACAATAAATTAGTGTTCCGTTCTCTTCTTGTTTTCCTTCCTTATCTTTTTGCTCTTTCCTGATTGTTTAGATGATTCTTCCTGAAAAGAAAAACAAGCATTTCAACATTTAAACAACATTCTTCTATACCATGAGAATTGTTTTAAATACGAAGTGTTCTCTGGGATTTAAGCAAGTTTTGAGTTGTGTAATGTTTATCCATTCAGTTTCATTAATTTGTCTGCTTATCTCACTATTGAGATACTTCTGCCTTCATCAGTGATAAAATTCTAGCCACAGCTATGGCAATAGTGGCATATCATGTGAAAATAATCTAAGACATTTCCACTCAAGGAAGAAGTTACCAGTATAGGGAAACATCTACACTATACTGCAAAAATCCTTCAGCATCGATGTGGCCTTATCAAGAGAGACACTTTACAGCAGTACATGAAAACTACTTCCTTAAGTGAAACAACCCTGTCCTGGGAAAACCAAAATTTTGCCATTCTGGATCAACACTGGAAGGTCCAGTTTGCTCTGACTGCCAGTTCTGAAAAACAAGACTTTTCTTCAGTAGGCATTCATTGCAAGTGATCCCTCAAACAGTGAAGGAATCTGCCACTGCATCTGACATTTTAATCTACTGGAAGATTTTCATCTACTCCCTTCTACCTCCTGCCCATGGGAGCAAAATGGACCCTAACAGGACCAGGGTTAGTTAAAAAAATACTTTTTCCAAGAGACACATCTATGGTTCTAGAATACTAATTACCTTAAGTTCCATCTGTTATTTTCCTGAGGGACACTGGTTACAAAATAAATTTGTTATTGTTTGTTTGTTATTTATTACACACAATTTATTATTGTTATAGATTAAACACAATAGAGAAATACAGCCTGATTTAAACTGTTGAAAGTGTTATAAAAAAAAAAAAAGTAGTGATTTTTGGTACTAAACCTTCTCGTGAGGGTAAATGCTTAAAAATCTTGTCAGCTTTCTTTTATTTTATAAGCGATGCTTTCAAATAAGAGAACACTGATAAACTGCCAAGAAGGTAAATCAATAAGTATATACAAGCACCTCTAAAGGCAAAAAGCAAGTAACTAAAAAGTGCAGGGTGATGAATGGGGAGCAATGTTCAGCTTTCAGCCACAGCAATCTTAGATACTTTCATATAAAAAGGAAAACTGACAATTGCCTCTGTTTTCAAGTATCCTTTAGTAAGAATTTCCTACTGCCAAACTTTCTATCGTTAACAATTACATACTATTATGTATACTAATCTGAGAATGAAGAAATGTTGAAAAACAAGAATATTAGATGATTAAATGACCCTTAGGAAGTAAAAAGCCATTTAAAGACATTTGGAACTTTGTTTCCCGAGTTATTTAAGCTCCCTTAAAACATTTTCCCATAATCTTTTCTGTACCAGTTAATGTTACTTAGAATTCTTCTAGTCCTGATTTTTTCCAAATGATGTCTGTCACCTACAATCCTGAGAACTTTTTTGGGTTTAACAAAGCTTACAGTTTTTAAAATGCCTACTAGTTACAGTGGCTCCCAAGCTCAGTCTGCTAGAACTAGTGGCACAGGTAGGCGTGAGAAGCAGGAGCTTCCAGTTTTCTGAACACACAGGAAGAGGCATTTCCTCTTCCCATCCTCCTGCAACCCTCAAATCTGTGTTCTGGATCAACGTCCTCAATTGTTGCCACCCTGTTATTGCACGCCTCAAACTTCCAAAGCAGGTCACTAGCTTCAGCGGTCTCTGCCCTGATCCTATGCATATTATCAGTGCATCAAAGCCTGACTCAGGTGGTATTAACTTTCCTTCTGGCTTTATCCAACAGTGACAATTTACACAAGCTCACTTACAAAAGCCTTCCATTTTAAATGGCAGAAACTTACCACGGAGGGTACGTAGTCGTGTTCCACAAGTACATTTCTTGCACAGTTGTTTATATGTTTGAAACGATCTGGCCCTAAGAGAATACCTCCGTACCAGCGGGATACCACAACCAACACATTGTGGACATTCAAAATCTGTTTCAAAGACAAATAAAGAAGTAACAGTTGTTATTTTTTGAATTCAACTCGTTTTACTGTCGATGCCATTTTTAAACAGAGAAAAAAGTCTACTGTCTTGCATTTTTCAGAAGAATTTACAGTCGGGTTTGTGTCAGACGTGTTACAGAGGGTAAAATAATGACAAGTCAGCAGTTGTGGTTAAGTTTCCCTCTCCAAGTTCAAAGGTAAATTCAAAGTCAAATCAATCAATATATGAATCAGAAAGGGTGCAAAGCCACCTCATGTGCACTACAGTTGCTCATCTGTGTGTCACAAGCTTCAGGCACTACTTAAAAGGGAAAATACTGAGTTACATTTATTAGTCTTTGATATGATGAATGATAATTTCCAGAGAACCTCTGTCACTAAGCAGACTGCTACCTACATTTTAGAAGCATTGGTGCATGGGTCTATTAACAGCCAGGGCACAGGCATTATACATATGGATACCTAAAATGATCTAAACTAGTCCTGTTGCCATGGGCAGGACTTGGTAACAGCACCTGGATGATACATAAAAACCACTGTGCTTCCCAAGTTTGAGTCTTAATCCCTTACAGCCAAGGCTTTCTGAATTAAAAAAGGCATATACAAAGTTTGCACAGCATGAAATAACTCTATTAGCCATTAGGATGGAAAGGAATTAAATTACCTTTATACAGCTTTTTAAAGACTTTAACAAGATCGAGTTAAACAGAAGTGATGATTTCTTTTACTGCGATTGAAGGTGAAAAACATGGAAGGCCTTCTACAGCTTTACAACGTCTAAATGTGACTTGACTAGACTTGAAAGCCAGCATTTATTTCGCCTTACAACAATTCTTTCCTCAGGATCATCAGCAAACACCAGTGACACAGGGAATGCCAACTGACTGAGGATCAGAGAGAAACACACATCTTGTCAACGGCAATCACCAGGCAGCATTTTTGCTTGATGAGCAGTGACCACCATCCTGAATCTGTCCCTCAAACGAAGGCATCTGAAACCTCTGTGGAAGGTCTTCACGTAGAAACAGCCTCCTCTCAAGTCCTGAGCACTACTACACAAACACACACAGGTGGTTTGGAGCCAGACAGAGCAAACACAGCTCTATCTGCATGAGGCAGAGTGAAAGCGTGGTGGTTTACAAGCTGTCAGGGTGGTTTGGTGGCGGTGAGAATAATCCCTTAAGAGCTAGCTCTCAGTAAAGCACCTTAACAACCATTCATCATCTCCATTAAGGAGAAAAATATCTTTTTGACTCATCTGAACAATGCTATTACAAGATTCTATCATTGCTTGTGAGAGACAAGAAATGTTCTCCGAATTTTAAAATGAAAAGGAAAAAAAAAAAGAAGGGTTGGGGCAGTTTTTGTGATGTTCTCTCCTCTACATGGGCATTTTCTCCTCTACGTTGACACAGCAGCCATAGAGTCTATGTATAGCAACTGTTAAGAGTAAACAGGATGCCAAACATAGCTGGGAAATCTTTTAACTCTAACGTTAAATTCAAAACAATTGATCTAAACCAGAGGTTCTTGTAACCGGAAGGTGCTATCTTGACTGAAGTGCTAGGTTTATCTGAAATTAGATAAGATTTCTATTGCAAAAGAACAATTCTAAGTACAGCAACAGTAAGTGTATTAAACCACCTAATTTTCACGCCCATACCATGTGTCCTAAGTGCTCCTAACAGAAAAACCTGAGACCTGTGAACACCTAGAAATCAGCCCACGAACTAGTTCAATCTTTTCCTACGGGTGAAAACTGCACTTTTCTGATACCTACAGCAATACTTTTCTAGAACAAAAATATTCCCATTAACTGGGAAAACCCTGTTGTGAAGGGGAAATCAATCTAAAAATAAAAATTAAACCAAATAATGAGCGTGCTGATATAGCTAAGTGACTTGAGGCAGTGCATGAGATGTACCCAGCTGTCCCCTGTAGTGAGGATACTTTATTTATGGTTTTACTAGGGCTTGCATCATGCCAGTCAATCAAAATTTATCACTGAGTAGCAACTTTGCCAAGCAAATATTATTTCCACACTTGAAAACTGAACTTAGATCTAAGTATGAGGGCTAAGAACTGGAAACAGCCCAAATAAACAGATTAAATTATCAAAGCAACTCCTTCACCCTCACTGCCTTTTGCATTTGAAGCTCTATTCTGCAAGGTCAAATAAGTGTCCTTTTATTACAGATATTTGAGGAAACCAAATGAAAGTCTGTGCACAGGTCAGCTGTTACAGACTGTCAGTTGGCTTCTTTCAGCCCTCCTTTTCTGTAGACCTTACAACACACAGTGAGCACAGGAATCAAAATTTGATTTGTATGGTTTAAAAGGTAAATATTACTACCACCTCTGAAACATAACTTGTTTCTGTCAGCCAAGACTTTTTGGTAATGTAAAAATTGCAATGTACTATGGGCATGTAACAGGCTCTTGTCTTTTCTTTCACCTTTGAGGAAGCAATCATCTGTTTGGCCACGAGCAGAGCAAGAATTAAAAAGAACTTCTCTAAGTTCATTTACATTGTAGTGATTTTTCAAATCACTTCTCGAGACTTCCAGAAGACAGAGATTAATTTCTGTAACCTGCATAAGATGAAGAAGACGTCCACCTGCTGCTGTCTCCCCATCATCTTCACAGTCCTGTAAGAATGTCTGCTTATCTTCACAGTATATTCTTAAAAAGAAAAAAAAAGATAAAACAAAAGAAAATAAAATGTCAATCAACTGACATTTGACAGACTGGAAAGTTGGGCGAAGGGGAATCTCATGAAATTCAACAAGGACAAGTGTAGAGTCCTGCATCTGGGGAGGAATAACCCCAGGCACCAGTACAGGTTAGGGGCTGATCTGCTGGAAAGCAGCCCCACAGAAAAGGACCTTGGAGTCCTGGTGGTCAACAGGTTTACCATGAGCCAGCAATGGGCCCTTGTAGCCAAGAAGGCCAATGGTGCCCTGGGATACATTAAGAGTGTGACCAGCAGGTCAAGGGAGGGTCTCCTCCCCCCGTACTCTGCCCTGAGAAAGCAACATCTGGAGTATTGTGTCTGGGTCTGGGCTTCCCAGTTCAAGATGGAGAGGGAAATGCTCTAGGGGGTCCAACAGATGCTACAGGGATGGTTACGGGACTGGAACATCTCTGAGGCTGAGAGCCCTGGGGCTGTTTAGCCTGGAGAAGACTGAGAGGGGATCTTATCAATGTTTATTGATAGGATGGGTATCAAGAGGATGGGGCCAGTCTCTTTTCAGTGGTGCCCAGTGACAGAACAAAGGGCAATGGGCACAAGCTTGAACACAGGATCAGGAAGAACTTCTTTCCTGTGAGGGTGACGGAGCCTGACCCAGGCTGCCCAGAGAGGCTGTGGAGTCTCCTTCTCTGGAGACATCCAAAACCCACCTGGATCTGTTCCTGTGTGGCCTGCCCTGGGTGATCCCCAGAGGTCCCTTCTAACCCCTGTGATTCTGTGTGTGATTTCTGACATGACTATCGAAGTGTAACAGATCTTTCATACTCCTGTGTATCAATTCTACTTCTCTACTAAGGACATTTATGTGAAAACAGGATGAGGCTTAGGGCAAACCGCAAACACTTCTTTGCACAGCAGAACAAGTTTTGAGAAGCTTTTACATATACTTTAGCTACTTCAGGTTAACTTCAGAGTCATTACCAGTGTTAAGTCCCTAATCAGAAAAATCCTTAGGTTCCTAGCCTAATAATTAGGCCTAGCTGAAACCAACTCTATCAGGTATAGATATAAATTATGGTACACACCCACAAGTTGGAAGAACCTGGACAGAAGGATTATGAATAATTAGTTAGGTCTACATTTCAGCAGCACCATGAAACTAGTACTGAAATTCGCCTGCAGATTCTTCATGCCATCTCCTTCCCCAGGTGACACTCCAGGAAGCTTTGGGGTCTATTGTTTCTTATTAAAGAAAGCTGCCCAGGTCTAATTTTCCAGAAGTAAAGCTCAGAGATCTACTGTTTGTTACCAATTGATTTCATAACTTAGTTAATACACATGTGGCAATGACAAAGAAACTTCTGTTACTAGGTGACAAATACGAAGGAATAAGTCATTTTTTGTTGCTTTTTTGAGTGTATTTAGATAGTATGAGTGAAACAAGCCAGACCCTCAACGACAGAAATCCCCTCTTTACAGAAACCTTTTACTCAGGTAGACTTTTTGGTAAAGTAAGCTTTCACTTGCTCTCATCTCATGCTTCACTAGGATGACATCAGGACAAGCACGAATGGATCAGTGTCTGTGTATGCTTTTTCAGTTGACTGGTTCCTGCAGTAATGAAAGGGGCTCCTTTTACTGTCACATCCCTCAGAAAACCTACACTATCCAGACTGAGGCCAACTCATTTCACATAAGGTATGTTCACAAAAGTTGCCAGAGACAGACCACCACCAGTTTCACATTTTCTCTACAGTTTCTCATATTTCAATTGAAACTTCATATGCCAGATGTCTGCATTGGGCTTTCTGTTTCAACTCTTACTTCAACTGAAATTTTTCAGCTGCTTCTAAATGTAAGATGGTGGGGGAAAACCTTACTTTGCCCAAGTAAAAACGTATTTAGTTCAGGATGACATACATTTCTATGCTCACACATACTACACAAAGCATAACAAGACATGTTCAAATCCACTTTTAGTCTTTTTTTTTATTCCTAATGCTGCTTTACTAGCTTAACATATTTTCTATTATATATTCTATTCTCTTGACCCCAAATTTAAAATAGAGCCTAAAACCTTTACCATATAAACAGGAAACCCACTCCCATAAAGATTTAATAGCAAGGAATTGCTTTGATGGACTTTACTTCTCTCATGTTCTGTGCTCATTTGTCAAAGAACATTGGAAAAAAAACCCAAACCAATATTCATCTCTCACCTGTATGCATATATGTTGTGGGTAGCACTTGCAATTTTCTTGTTCTCATATAATTTTTCAAGAACTCTCTTTACCTTTAAAAAAAACCAGAAAAATGAGGATTTCACACATACCACCTCAATACCACTGCAAAACAAACACATCCTTCTTAATGCTATAATGAAACAGTTTTACACATTTGCATAAAACGAATTAAATATTCAGTGTGATAACTTGAGAAGCAGCTTCTTGGTACCCTCATGCTACTTCCAAATAATTTTTTCTGGGATACTAAGACCTGTTCATTGAGTTTGTATACTGTGTGCCTTCATGCTATTGCTGAGGATGGAGAAGTGTCAAATCACTTTACTAAACAAGAGAGACAGTAAGATCTAAAAAACATTTTTCATGAGTATTTCAGTATCCATTACACCTGCTTATTTTTTTCCAACTATAACCTTGTTAGAATGTAACAATTTGATACACATTTTCCCAGTACAAATTACTCTTACCAATTTCACAAAAACACATGATGTTGAGAAAGCTCTAGTATGTTTTGAGTTTTTCCTTCTTCCTCATACATACTTTCTTTTTTCCTCAAGTTTCCATTTCACAGAAAAATTAATAATAGTAATTAAAAAAAAATAATCTATTATGGGTCCAAAAGAGTCAGTATTTTCCAGGAAACCAATATTCCCACCATGTCCATCTCTCTGCTCTTAAGAAGTATCAAATTCAATACATTTATCAACATACTCATCTCCTATTTCTAACTGAACAAGCTACCAATTGTTCAACCCTTTCCAATTTGGTCTAGCAAAAAGGAGAGCTTTGAACAAGATACTGTTTTAGTGCGTAATACAAAATTAATATTACTTTGTGCAAAACATTATCAAACCTGAGAAAACTTGGGAAAACACACTTGGCAAGTAAATTGCCTTCCACTCCAAAGAAAAATGTCTCTGAAGAGTAATCAATACACATGAGAGACCTGCCCTTTTGGAAACCCACGTCTGTGGTATTTAGAGCTATTTAGCTGATAGTGAAAGCAAGAAACTACTACTCAGACAATATTAGCACACAAAGATGCACAGACAGACATATCTGGCTAGTCCCAAGTATTTCAGTAATCTTTTGTCAAGCTCAAAGTACAGACAAAACAAAAAAAAGTAGAATTGATCTCTACTAACTTGTCTGGGTGTCACCACAGGAGCCAGATGTGCCTGGAAAGTACTCCTTCGATCTGTGATTGGGTTTCCATGATGGATGGATGGCAGTTCTTCATCTACTGATCACAAACAAGTGTTTCTTTTCTTTTAAGGGTACTGGAACAATGTATATGGCTACGTAAGTGAAGGATGTCTCAACTTTAAAAATGGGATTTGTTAAAGTGAAGTACTCAAGATGACCTACAGAACCACTAAAAATGTGTTGGGGTTTTTTTACAACTGTTATTAATCTTCGTTATAATTTTAGTGCTACTAGTTTTACTAAAAGATGAATAGAAAACCAGAATCTTAAAGCCCTTCTCTTCTAAATTATTTCATCAGAATTAAGAAGGGAATATTTTTTACCTTCTTGACTTTCAGATGTAATGTAATTTAACATTTTAATTGGATCTTCCTGAATGGGCTGATTCTCCAGCAGAAAATCATCTCCATCATCTTCATCAACTTCTTCACTGGTCTTCTTAATATCTGGTTCTATTAAGATATAAGTAATAGAATTTATTAAACATTTTTGTTGCAAGACAAGACAACATTTCAAATTCTTTTTTTCAAAGATCTCTGGCTTCTCAGTTCAAATCAGTTTGCCATCAAAAATTACAAAATGCAGATTATAACATTAATTACAACAAACCCCAGAAATTCTTAGTCCAGTATCAGCTAAAATCTTCCTTAGACTTAGGAATACAACACTCATGCTATGGGATCCTTGCATAATATCTTCTGTTGTGATACTAATCAACAGTATTTTTAAGACAAAAATAACAATAAGGTTTACAATGCAAAGTAACATTTACAATGTTACCATTCATTTAATTTGAATTTAGAGAACAAAATAATTTCACAAGCACTCCAGTCACTTATTGGTCACGACACACTCACTCGGTGACTTCCAAAATCCTATTTTCATGCACAGGATGCACAAAAAATAACAGTCAACAGCAAAAAAAGTAATTGTGACACACTGTTAGGGCTCTGGCAACTCCACTGAGAAGGAATCTACCATAGAAGTTAATATATCACAATCTAATTTCTTATTTAGAAGGCCTATGATGTGGTGATGATGTAGTTTCTGTAACATAGGTATTTTCCATATAAAAGCAGAGGGGTGAGAGAGCATATTCAAAAGGTCTAGAAAAATCCTTAGATGTATTAAGTAGAAGCCACGAGGCTGCTGTCAAAGCACCTAACAAGACTTCTAATATTGTCAGTAAAATTTTCACTGATGTACTTGATGATGTACTTCTCAACCCAATATATAAAAATGCAGTTAAGAAGGAAGACTTGGTCATTTGTCTGCATATACCACTGAAGTTTATCTTCTCCTGGGGCCAATCCTGATTCTCCTAGAGTGCACTCCATACCAGAAATTAATTACTGATATAATTCCTTTGCAGAACAGAGAACAATGCAGAATGTACCTGAGTGAGCAGCACTCTGCTTTCGTGGAAGTCATTTAATAGCTAAGAGAATCGAGGACCTTGTTCTAGTTCACTGAGGCCACCCCTCTCCTCTTGTCCCCTAGTGCTTTCTCACAAAGGAAGCTATCACTGTGAAATAATGAGCCATGACACCAGGGACTGTTGTTTTCCATTTAAATCCAAAAGAATTCTTACTTTGCAGTTGAACAATAAGTAAACTGAAGAACTTGTGTATTTTCTGAAGTACCTGCTTCTGATGACTGTGCCTTTTCTATCAGGACTTCTCGTATCTTCTCCACCCATAAATAAAGTATACTTTCACCAAGATTCTGTCTGGAAGTAAAAATTCACAGTGAAAAAAGAATTCTTTTTGTGGATTTCACTTGGAAAGTACACCAAACAACATACAGATTTCAGACGTGCAGAAAGAGGACATTATAATCTCGTGAGATAAAGACCTTATACAGGCCTGGGGAAAGTTCTGCCTTGCCAGTTCACTGGGAAAAATATGATATCTGCATCATTAGACATATATCCAGTTTCTGCCTAATAACAAATTACACTTAGCCTGAAAGGTTATCTTTCTGTGCTGCTATTTTTCTTGTCTCATCTATCTAGGTCACAAAACAAAGCTTTCTATTGAGTAAAAGTCTTACCAGAATACTAGCTGGGAATTAAAAAAAACAAACCCAAAAATTTCCTACATTTTCAAGAACTTTGGTTCTCCCAAAACACACTTGTGATCTATAATGATCCACTTTTTCCATCTCTTTAAGAAGACACAGTGATTGACAGGATAGTTCATATTGGTTTACACTATAGGTGGGTTTTCAGCATACAATTTAAATCACTAAGGAGTAGAAATACAATGTAAACTACAGCACAGAGAACCTGTTCATCTGATAACTAGACATTGGATAGACAAAAGGCTTTCACAAACTCTGTGCACATCAGTGACTAGTCCCAAAGGTTTTTAAACAGTCTAAAATTACATATATGACCTAACGTGTAAACGCATTCATTTTATGTTGAGCAAAAACAAACAAGAGGAGGCTGGGGAGGGCTCTGAACAGCAACGAGAGAGACAGAGTGAAGCTGCAAGGGATTGATCCACCTAGCACAATTTAACAGCCTACAAGGGGAAAGAAAAGAAAAATAAAGAGAAATAAAATAAAAAATAAAATAGTGCTTCACAACCATGCTGCTTCACCTCACAGGCCTCATGGGGCAACTTGTGTCTGATGCTCAGAACACTTGAAGAATCACCTAAATCAGCTCTACCTTTGGTAGAGACTACAGCAAATCCTATGAATCTGGACAGAGTAAAGGACAATCTCTGTCCTTTTTGGTCCACTGAACAACTGTGGTTAATATGACCCCATAAAATTTTTCACTTAGAACCCTTGTGCATCTTTAACACTTCAAATTCAATCTTACTTGCCTAAATTATATGTTGCTTAATTAGATAAGAAACCCAGCTAATCAAAGTAACTGAGTAATTAAATAGAAAACCCTCATAAAAGCCAAGTGCTCTTTTCCTTATTTTAGGGCATTAAAAAACATTTTTGTATGCAAGTTGTTCAGATTTCAGTATTTGCAGCATGACTGTGATTCCTTATGACATATTTTCATTTAATTTAGTTTATATTATCTTTGGGATCCGAAAGAATTAAATAAACCATATAAAATTACTACATTTACTACCCCAATTACACAGCAATTCAAAAACACATAATTTGAGTACTACTAAATGTTCTGGTTTTTCTCACGCATTCATCAGGCCTTGTTGGTAGCTGCACACTGTGATAATAAACAGTCTGATTCTAGTTAATAAGCTCTACATGTGTTTAATTTGTTTTAAAACCTACTTATCCCTTAGCTACCTTTTAAGATAAACTGTTTTGCCACTTATGCTCTAGGACACAAACAAAAGATTTCACATCCTGCGGTTTAACATTCAAAAGCAGAAGAGATGAAGAAATCTTTTAGTTCACAAACAGTCTCACAGATTCTCAAAGGACCCTCTTCTATTAGGAGTCAAAATGAAGACTTGTATCCTTATAGAAGACCAGGTCTAAAGGATACAAAAGAAATTTTTCAGTTTAACACAATCTGTTCTTGCAAAAGACTCAGTAAATGGACGGCATCTTTGTTAGATTCATAAAAGAAACCTGCTGGTTTATGGCTCTTGCAGCAGTCACTTCACAACTGTTAATCATGCAGGTACTTCAAAAGCATCCAGGGAGCAGGGCATGGAAGTGAAAACAGATTGTCTCTTTCACTATATGCCACAGTCTTTAACTTACACGTATATTTCTTCCAAGCTATTTGCTAGCTCCGTATAGTCTTGTCCTCGAAGCCAAGGGGCACTAGAAGAAGAAGCACAATGAAAATCGTGCCCATATGCTGATGCCAACATTTAATAAACATGCATTCTTATAAGTATAATATTTTTATATTTGCATATAAATATTAGTCAATCGTTCCTACTTAACAAGATTACAGCTGTAAACATCTTGGTAAAAACATGCTCACCCAGTTCTCCTCCAAGACTCCTAACTTGGGCTTCCTTTTCTTACCTCAGGTAAGAAAGCTGGACTCCTTTTTCATGGTAGGCCACTGCCACCCCAGGTCATCCTATGCATTATTAGTTTACCTTTCCAACTCCTTCAGTACCATAATACCTTTTATATTTAGAAAGACCCTTCAGTTCTGTATCTGTATCATACTGGTCTCATGTTATAGTATAATTTTTGCCTCAAGTTTCCCAGCACTGTTGTGTATTGTCCTGCCAACACTGCTGACCAACACCCAGTAAATAGGCTGTGTGTCATGCTCTGCAGGTCCCTCTACCATCCAGCTCAGGGATCTGGCTTACACATCTCCATTCCCATCTCTTTTATAAGTCAGGAGACAAGGGGAGAGCAGGGAAGGAAAAGAGGGAAGATGGCAACGTGACGGCTCCATCCCAACAAGAGTCAAGAGCTCGGATGAAAAGCGTGTCTTACAACCTGAAACAAGGACCCAGACAAAGGGGTTACACCCAAGGAAGTGATGACACATCACTGTCCAACACAACAGGCAGTGGCCACCATACCTCCCCAGTCACAAGCTGCCTTGCCACAAAATAACACTCCAAGAATTTAGAGTTGAGGGAAGAGAGCAAACTGTCACAGGGAGCAACATGAGGCTAAGTCAGGAAAAAGAACTTCCAGTCTTGCTGGAAATATCCCCCATCCTCAGTATACTTTCAGTGAGTCATCTTAACTAAACTTCAATTTACAGTGTAAATGATTGACAGCAGTAATTCAGAAAATAAAGACAATTGCTTGAAAGAAAACTTCACTTACTTTAGTTGATAAATAGGTGGCTCTGCAGTTGGATAGCCAGGTGGCAACATCACCTGCAAGACATTCAGGATAAGTATTCACTGGACCACTCCTCTCAGCTAGCTGAGCTTTACCAAGGGACTCCAATGTCAAGCACTAGGACTACAGTCAGTGCTACCTACGAAGAAACAAGCTGGCTGTGTTGTTACAGAATGACAAAACCTGAACATCTCTATTTAGGATTCCAAAAATGGCAGTGCATACAAATATTATATTTCATGGTGCAATTTTTGGAGATTGTCATGCAAAATAAAGTGCAGAAGAAATTTGAAAAGAGCTGTATACATGGTTACTGGACTTAAACAGATGGCACTGCACTTCCAGAAGTAGACACTTCAGTGTTTCTTCCACTTCAATAAACTTATTTTTTTCAGTTCTGTAAACATGAAGTAGTAAGTCACTCAATTAAGCTGATCCAAAATTTGTTTTCTCTCAGCACTTTCCAGAAAGTAAATCTAGAAGCAACTGCAACAGATTCATTGTCCTACACAAAGGTGTCCTACACAAAGTCAATGTAAATAATGTTTTAAAAATCAGTCTTTGGAGAAAGACACTGATATTAGTTTTTGTCAGGTGTGGAATTAGGATATGTAACTACTGAAGACATCACAAGCACATGGATGTGTTACAGGAACAATCATTGAAAAGCCTGCCACAGATTCCAATCCAAAAGCTCCTGAACTCCATCCAAGTAGATAATGAATCTTATTTTAAAAGGTTTCATGTAGGCTCAGATTTTGCCTTCATCAGTCCATGCTGTGACAAACTCCTTAACACCGCTATACCTGCAGACAGAGGGTCCATTTTGGTCGATCCAGACAATCGTTAATCTTAATGCAATAGATTTTTTCGTCTTCATCAACAACGCACCAATCTTCACCATATATGGATGAAAGGGCTTCAACTTCATCAATCTAAAAAACAAACAAATAAATAAATAAATAACCCCCTTCCAAAGCCCACAACCTTGTGTGCCCATCACAGTTCTAAAAGCTCTGCTATCCTGCAGCTTCTCGACAGCTGTGACAAGAACCACTCGGCAGGAAGGCCCGATGCACAGCACACGGAACCTCTGCTCAGCTCGCAGGATCACGGCACAGTTGGGCTCGGAAGGGACTTCTGGAGATCACCTCGCCCAACCCCCTACCCCCGCCAGAGCAGGTTTGTCCGTGCACACACACCAGCTTTTCGCTCCTGTGGATAAACCTGTCATTCTCTGCGGTGACAAGGCGGGCGAAGTGACGCGTGTCCCTGCAGCTCCCCGTCAGCGCTGCTCCGGGGCGAGTCATCCCCCCCGCACAGGAGAGTCCCAAGGGCTCGGCGCCGGCTCTTCCCGAGGAAGGGGGAATAAAGTTAGCCAGCGAAACCCCCTGCGAACCGGGAAGCCGCCTTCCACCGAGGAATTAAAACACCCGAAGCACGTCGTCAGCGCTGGTGTGCTGCGGTGCCCCGCTGGCGACAGAATAACGACAGTCGCGCTGCCCCCGGGCCAGCACCGCGGCCCAGGGCACGGTCCCCCCCACAGGGCCGGGCTTCACCAGGAGCCACCGACCCAACCCACCCCGACCCGACCCGCCCCGACCCGGCCCGGCCCGGCAGGACCGTGCCACCCCCCCCCACGCACAGACCCGCCTCCCCCCAGCCTTCGCTCACTTGTTGCTGGGCCGTTTCCGTGCCGCTCGCCGCCATCGGAACGGCGGGGAGGAAGGAGCGGAGCGGCAGCCCCGGCGCAGGGCCGTGTGCGCATGCGGGACAGGGGGAAAGCGCCCGCCCTTCCCGCGCCCGGCACCGCCTCCCGTCCCGGGCTGTCCCTGTCAGTGTCAGTGCGGCTCGTCGCTCTCCTGCCGTTAACTATCCCGGCCCGGAGCTCGGCTCCCTACTGGTGAGAGGATGGGAAGGGCAGAGGCTGCTGCTCGGGGGGACTCGCAGACTCGGGTCGTTCCTCCGAGCGGGGCCGGGACTCCTGCCGGGCTCACGCGGGGCGGGATGGCGAAGCTTCCGGGCATCGGCTGCATCCGTGCGAGGGGCTCCCACCGGCTTCCCTGCCCAGCCCTTCGGCTCCGGCTCTCTCTGGCCTGGCTGTGCCTTCCCCTCCTGGGGCCGGTGTTTGGGGGATGCCCCCCGTGCCCCCCGGGGCGGGACCGTCTCCGGGGCCGAGCGGACCCTTGGGCATCGCGGCACAGCTACACCCCAGCCTGGCTCCACGTAACGATTCCTCCTCCTGTGCCTTTGTCCCGCAGCTCCCCTGAACCTTTCCCTGCGTGTTTCTGAAAGAACGGGTCATCTCGGGTCAGCTGCCTTTCCAGGTCGGGTTGAGTTGCTGTCCCAAGTTAAGGAAACTTAACCCACTCCTACAGTAAGTGGTCGAACTGGATCAGGAAGCAGCATTCATCACTGTCACAAAATCTACTTCTGTCATGCATTGCCACAGGATCACAATTACACTTGCCAGGTGGTATTTCTGCCTTCGTAGTTACTTCCTATGTTCAAACTGAAGTGTATAAGCAGTTCTATTTCAGGGATGATTTCACAGACGCAGTCATTTTTACCTTGCATTTATGTCACTCAAAAGGAGCGATGGGCATTCTTATAATTACATAGCTTCTAAAAAAAAAGGATTAAAAAAAATAAACCATAGGTGTTCTAGGCAGCTTTCATTAGTTACAGAAATGCACTTTGTTTATTTAAACACTGCCAAGTTGTATCTCATTTAGAGAGAGCAGTGATTAGTAAAGATCTCTTTTTGCTTGAGTGCAGAGTACATCTGTCACTTTTTTTTTCCAGTTTGCAGTTCCTATATTTTCTTGCAGAGTGGTTTTATACTGACATAGTTGTGAAGAATTCGAGGCAAGCTTTGTTTTCCCCTTTCTCAAAAGCTGGGGTAACCTGCACCTGCCCTGAAGAACCAGATTAGAATTCAGAATGACTGCAGCAAACAGGATACGTGTTCTAAAAAAAACAGCAACCAAAAAAAAAAAAAAAAACCCCTCCAGGATGCAACTGAGACAAACCCAGCACTGTGTTATCAACTGTGTGTGCTCAGGGTGGACAGCTGCTGGGGACACGGCCCTTCTGCAGAAATCATGTGGGAGTTACAGTGAATCCCAAGCTCAGCATTTACCAACAGTCCATGTTCTGGCTTGAAAGAGAACTATTGCTGTCTTTTATTTCTCATTGTTCTCACCAAGGTGTCCAAACATCCGTGAGGTAACCCTGCTTTGTATGCAACTGCCAAAGCCCCAGCTGGAAGGCTTTGTCCAGTTTTAGGACTGCACTTCAAGAAGGGTGTGCACCAGGTAACGCTTGGATTAAAGCAATGAAATCAATCGCAAATCTGGAAAGCCTGAGTTCTGAAAAGACTGGAGAGGAGTTTGTTAGTCTAAAGAGAAGCCTGAGAAAGGTAGGCATCCTTGAAGTGGTACAGATGGCTGCAGAGAAGAGACTACCCTTTTCTCCCTCTCAGATGTAGAATGTATGTGAAAAGGTTTAATTCTGAAGGTGTAGAGATTCAGATCATCTGCTACAGAGAATTTGTCAATAGTGAAGTCAGACTTCCTGCGTGGAAAGGGGTGGTGGTGTGATAATCAT
This sequence comes from Actenoides lindsayi, assembly GCA_025331215.1. NCBI lineage: Eukaryota > Metazoa > Chordata > Aves > Coraciiformes > Alcedinidae > Actenoides > Actenoides lindsayi. The sequence continues at coordinate 14,973 of WTSP01010683.1, read as the reverse complement.
CCTCATTTGCACACAAGCTGTTGCAAAGATGGGCACAGTACTATGTGCTGATGAAGCAACATCTTACCTTACATTGCAGGAAGAAAGATTCAGATAATTCTAAGTAAAAGCCAAGCACTGAGGACTTTATTGAGCCATCATCACTGGAAGGTATAAGAGGAATTCAGCCTGAACAAAGTCTTGTTTTGGGGTGGGAAAACTGGACAGATGGCTGCAAAAGCAGTAATTCCCAGGGTGCCCACCTGAATGTACCCTTGAGCTTGGAGTTCTTTTGGGAGTTAGACTGACCTCTATTAACTTCAGGGGTAAGAGGGGTAACCTGATTACCTCTATTACTGATCATAATAGTACTGATCATCAAAAAGATGACAGTGATGGTAAAGAAGGCAAAATTTGGTTCCACATTTAGACCTCGATTCCAGAAACTATTTCATTTTCCTACTCCTATTTTGGCTTCTACATTTTAATTGATTGGAATTTGAAAGTATTTAAGAACATGCCTGTTTTTATATGCACACTAGATCTTAATGAACAATGCTATTGATACTGTCTGAGCCCAAAATTGTAAATCCCACCTTCAGATTACTGTGGTGGAAGTTTTAAAAGTAAACTTTTCTTGGTTTAGCCAATAGCTGAGACGGTGGTGCCTGCAGGCAGACGTGGTGGTGGATCTTCAGGCACTGGCAATGTACTTCTGCCTTCCAGAAGCTGCAGTCCCAGAGGTAGATCAGATCTCATCTGATGCCTGATAAAAAGTAAATGACTTCCTGGTACCATAAAAAGCCTGTAAAAAAAACATGCACGTGCAAATAGACTCAGATACTTGAAATTCAAATTCCAATAGTATATATTCTCTGTTCATTTCTATGTTATTATTACTAAATTTTTTTTTTTTCAGAAATCGTAAGGTTTCCTGCTTTAAGTTGTTGCATAACATTAATTCCAAATAACTGCATTTTTACTGTAGATGTCCTGGGTTTAGTAAAAATGGAAAAAGGCATTAGCATTATGGATCTGAAACACATTCACTTTGCTGCTGGCAAGGACCTTCGTGAAGCCAAATGCATGAAACTAAGGAAGTGAGTGACATCAGATTGTCTCATGAAGTTTCAGCACACATGTTTTGGAGGATTATCTTATGTAACATGTATTTTCTGTGTCACTACACTCATGTAGCAATTCCACACTTCTGCATTTACTTTTGATACTGTAATTTTCAGGTGCAGAAACAGTAACACCAGTAAAGAAGTCCAGCATCTACAGTGGGCTTAATGGGAATTAAGCATTGCAGAGCTAACATGTTAAGTGTCACCACAGCTGTATCCTTCTCTACAGAGTAAATCAGATGAAGCAACACACTGGTATACTGGTACAGCAGACCCAGTACAGGATGAACCACGCCACTGTGTTGACAATGCTCATTAACTGCTCTACCTTGCATTTGCAGTGATTAATTTCATAGGAAAGCATCCTAATAACAGATGTTCAAACTGAGCTTTGCTATTGCACAACAGGACAGTAAATTAGCCAGCAGGAGATTTGAGTCTTGCTGAGAGATAATGACAAATACCTGTCAGTACAGCAGTCAGTCTATTTCTACTTCCAAACAACATAAAAATACTTACCCTGGGTATGCTGTTTGCTGGGAGACACCTGGAACATCTTCCACATCTCCAACCTCTCTCCTTCAACGGCCGGCATCCGAGGGGCACTCTGTCTGTTCAGCCTTTGATCCCAATCCGTGCATCCCTGAATCCAGTTCCTGTCTGCCACCAAGTCCAGTCTGGGACTTCCCCAGTGCCTGCTCCACAGCACTGGTGGTGGCAGTGATGAAATCACCATCAGGGGGTTGAGAACGATGCTGCTTTTGTATATATTTATTTGACTTTTATTATTAGTTTCATTAAAGTTCATTAAATTTCATTTCCATAAGTCCCTCTCCCTTATTCCTTTTCTCTTCCCCTTTTGGGAAGGGAGAAGGGTTAGTAGAGTCTGTCATTCATCTAGGGGCCAGCCCAGCCCTAACCCTTGACAGCAGTAAATATGTACAAATAAACCTTACTAGTCAGCATTTATGACCTGTTTTCTGTTGTGGAATCTTAACTAAAGTGGCACTGCACTGCCAGTTCCAGCCTCCTGCAGCACTGATTACAACTACTGATGCTCAGACCTTTATTGTTTATGCAACTTCTGTCCTTTACTCAGCTGTTCTCTGAATTATTTTTCCTTTAATTCATTCCCCTGGGGTTTGATCCTTCCGCCTGTGCTCAGACACCAGGCGAGAAGAGCTTTTCAGGGGGATTAGTTGCTGCTCAAAACCACTGAAGGGTCAGCAGAGCAGGCCACGTATCAAGTCCTTTAGTTTGAACAGAACACACAACTTCAACAGCCTGTTCCATTGGTCAATTTTATTCGAAAGGTGTCCTCTTTACAATTTATTTTTTATATATAGAAATAAATATGAAAGGCCTATACAAATATGAACACTTAAAGAATACCAATACTGCCCTTCTTTTTTTTTTTTTATATTCATCTTTCAATACTTAAAAGGGACAAAACTGCATCAAACAGCCCACATAATTAGTAAAATAAATTTTACAAAATCTCAGATCCCAAACATCAGTTCCTGTCTAGCAGAACCTTTTAGACTGAGTTTTCTTTCACATATGTGCAACCTCAACACGAAATATGTTCAGCTGCCTTGGAGAATTTCACAGTGTAGCCTGATGAACATTCTCCTCGAGATGGACAGTGAAAACAAAGTCAGACTTAAGTTAGACTCTGACGTAGGAATGTCAGATACTGGAATTTGGCATTATCACTTCCATGACATTGTTAACATAATATTTTTTCCAAACATTCTGATGAATTAAAAAGAACACAATCTTGCCTTCAAATAAAATCCAAGTCATTTTAAAAACTTCAAAACGGGCATTTGCTTTTATATAACATGATTCTTCCCCCAAGCTTTAAAAAATTTCCTTCAACACCGCTTACAATGCTTTGGATATAAAATAACATCATAAAATAAGTCAGCTTTTTGCAAACTAATTTATACTCTTTCCCATAAAGTGATACTTTTCTAACATAGGGCATCATCCACGTGCACTTCTATGATCTCACTAATTTACACATTTTAAAAGAGTATAAAGCAAAGCACATGAATGGGAGGGAATGGACACTCTGGAATAGAACAGCTCCTTCAAGAACTGGGGGGGTTGTTTGGTTCTTTGTTTGGTTCTCTATTTGGTTTTAAGAAAACATCAAAACCCAATAATATTGAAAGGAAAACATGTAATAGAGCAAAATTCTCTTTTGCCTTTCCTTAAGGAATTTGTCCTCACCACAAAACTAAAGAGTTCCCAGATGTTCATTTAAGAACTGTAGATTAAACTTGCTGGCAACCAGAAGAAATATTTCAAATATTTCCTATTTGGACAATAAAAGCGTGGGCTTTAGTTCAGAAAAATTATAATAATATTAATTTTCTGTAAGTGCACAAAAGCCCAATCCTGCAACTCTTTCCTGTTCACGCAATTGTTTTCATTGAAGGAAAGCATACAGGATTTCCCTCTCAGCCCTGATTTAATAACTGCCATCAATAACTGTGTCTGAAGGATATGGACAGTTCACAGACACACCTGATTTAAAGAGTACATGGGAATGTCCATCCTGGTTTTCAAAAGAACTATGACTTAAAAGGAGTGTTGTACTAATTTTTTCTTTCCTTCAAAACAAAGCTCTACCAGCTCATGTTACTAAACAGTAATCTCATTTCCACTTCTTAAAGTTTAAACATTTGGCTCTTTTTATTTTTTCAAAGGAGAATTTGTGGATTCAGTGAGAAGTACACAGGACTACTCTGCTCCAGGGCAGACCTCCAGTGTGGCTGGGCTGGGACCAGCAGCTGTGCTGTCGGGTTCTCCTTCACAGCACTGGAGCAGTTTCCCTAACAAACTTCCTTGGTTCATTGCAGTTCTCTCATCAATTTTCACTCCTCCAAACTCTTTCTGATCTCCCCCCGCTTACCAGCGCAGGTTTTGCAGGCATAGCTGGAGGTTCACAGGCCACAGAGAGCTGACTGTTTTCCAGTTGCATGAGAGTAACAACCTAAAGAAGTTTTTATAAATGCTGTATGGCATCAATCTGGCCTGCAAAACCAAAGTACAGTGATGATGCTCAAGATTCTAGCTCTACAGCAGGTCTAACGTTCGGGTGGGAGGGAAACAAGCAAACAAAACAAAAAACAGACAAGACCGTTTACAGGAAGACTTGCAGAGTCATTAAACAAATATAAAATAATTAAAAAACCTAAACAAACAAAAACCAACCAAACAAACAAAGAAAACCACCACACAGTTTCAAGGTAGGAATGCATTAATCAAAAACTAGGCTCTGCCACATTACGAATTATTTGAAGTTTGGGTTCCTGAGCTTGATATTGGACAGAGAGAAGGGTAAGGGAAAAATATCTTAAATTATACAGCAGGGTCATTAGGACAGTATTTTAAACCTATTATTAGAAGAGTGAATAAGTTACAAATATGACTTTAAGAATATTATAACTAAACAGTCGTTTACTCAGAAGACCTTAATCATCTTTCTTTTGTGTTTGAAATCGTTCCATTAAAGCCCTGAATATATTTCCTGGTATTTTCTGATGTTTTTCTATTAGAGCCTGGAGTGCTGCTTTTGTCTGTAGGGAAAAAGAAAAGATTTTGGTCAGATTAAGTCACCTTTATATTGTTCATACATTAAGACAATTTCTAGGCTCTTTTTCATCCTTTCCCATGTCACAGAACTGTGGGAGAAAGCTCCTGCCCACATCTCTTTATAGATCTGGTCCTAAAAATTTCTATTAGGAAAAAAATGTGAGCTTGATTTTGTCTATATATAGTGGGAAAATGCATATTGTGCTATAGCCTGAAACATGAGCTACAGTTGTAAAATGTCTCTAACCAAGTAGGATTCTAGGGGATTCACATTCTAGGGGCCTTATCTATCAGAATTTGCACTTAAGTCAGAGGCAAGTAAGGCTTGGCACAAATGTAAGATGCCCAAGCACATCTGAAAGTCATTTAAATATACATTTTCTCCTGAAAGCCAGCAGTTCTAAAGTCCTATCAGACTGAACCCCTAAAAGAAACAATTAGTTTTCCCTAACCAGGCCATAAGATTATGTAGATCAACACTTTAAGATGTCATTCTGCAGAGATCTCATCAGAGGATAAACAGATGAGGAGAGACAACTGAACTGACACCTGCATGGTCCTGAAGAAAAATGTCTATCTCAAGCAAATTTTTCAGAATGCTACAAGTGACCACCTGTGAAGCTTGCAAAAATGGCTATTTCAGCCCCCTCCATCTCACTGCTCCATCATTTAACTGGTTTATGTCTCTGCACTGTGAAATCTATTCATAAACTGAGGGAACATGAGGACCTGATGATCCTTTCTATGAACAACCTAAATCTGCACTAGGGCAACACTGAAAAGTTAATTTTTGGGGGGAGAAGTTGGAGGAAATAGAAATAGACACACACTGCACAAAGCAGTGAAATGATTTACCTTTTTTTTTTTTTTTTTTATATATGGAATTTCATCACTTTGTGAACACAGATTTGCTATATTTGAAAGGCTTCATTCATTAGTATCTTCCTGAAAAGACCAAGAACCAGAACACTTTCCCCGAGTGAAGTGTTTATGTCTTTATCAACCCAGAGCAGCCTTATGTGACTGAACCTCTTTAATCCCTAAAGCAAGTCATTTCTTGAAGCAAATATAAGGTGCAGCATTGACTTTAAAGAGCCTAGAACAATCATAATGTGTAGTAATGAAAAGGTACCACTTCAGAAGGGCATTCAGATTTAAGCAAATCCAAAGCTTACGATGATTCCACCAACTTCTGTAACTAGCTCCAAGGCAGAAATCACTTGACAAGAATATTCCAGTGTCTTCTATCAGAACAGTCAATATTTTAGATAGATATCTATGTCTATCTATCTTACCTTTGCAGTCAGTTCCTCAGCAGTTACATTTGGTTCATATGGAATGGGTTCTCCAATAAACGTACGAAGCTTGACTGGAAACCCACCGTAGAGGGGAACTATTGGCAATCGAATACGTTCATACAGTGACCTAAGGATTTCTGATGTGAAAAAATTTAGAGGGGAAAGCATGAGAAGGAAAAGGAAGGGTGGGGAGAGGAGAGAAAAAAAGAGAGACTGAGATTATTCTGTAAAGTCTTCCCCCCCCAGTATGTCTTAAAACTTAAACTGGCTTGTCGAGTAATCCAGCCCCTGACCCAAATTATCAAAGAACATATCATGTCAAATCCTATTCTACCTTTGACTTTAATCTCCTAAAAGCTGCAGTAATGCCAACATCAGACTTGTTTCCACCCTAACTTGGTGTGAAATCTCGCCTCCAAAAAAACAGCTGCAAAAAGAAGGAAGAACAGAAAATTTGCTCTTTCGGATCACACACTCATTACAGTGAAACAATACAGAAAGAGAAAAAACAGGTACTTCTATCAGCTCTAAAAGGACACCCCATCTTCCCCACATGCCACCTTCTAAGCATCTAGGCCAAATGCAACTGAAACAAATTCCTTGCAGAATGGGTGCTAATATTCTCCCTCTCAGTTTTAGATGTGAAATCCCTTTATCTGAGGTGTTGGCATTAGAAAATTCTTACTGGCAGAGATGTGGAATTTTCTGCACCCAACCTGTAAGAACAAAGGCTATTCCAAAACTATTGAAACTGGAGTAATGCCTACAGTGACCAACGGAACTCTAGTCTTCTGGAACTTCTGCTCTAGAATACAAGCAACATGAATGATTTTAGCTTCAATTTCTGCTTGTTTTGGGAAGATTCTCCTGAACACAGCAACAATTAATTGCTGTTTATTTTTGTACGACCTGATGAATGTGTGAATTGTTCTGTGTGTCTACAGCAGGCACCTTGGCTTTCTCCACAAAATGTGTAACTTCTCATTAGAGGTGGAGGGAAACAGAATTGTTTTGCCCTGCAGTTCTCTGATGAAGATGATGTCATACTTGAGGCAGAACATGTGGCATGGAGGAGACTGTTCAGGCCCCTTCTGCTGGAGAGTAAATTGCATCTTATAAGAACATGGGGTTTAGCACTAGTAAGTCAGCAGAGGTGTGGGCATCACCCCAAAGGCGGACCCTTCAGATATATAGCCATCTATTAGTGTGCTGGCTGGAAGTCCCATAGAGAGGAGGAAAGAGAGCAGGGAAATGCAAGGTTTTGTGAGGAACCACAGTTTTAGTGCCTAGTAGCAAACCAACTACAGATTAAATACATGTTCAAACCAAAGTGTAAGGACAGGTAGAGATGTAAGCACAGAGCTTTAGGAGAACAGTTCAAGGTTGCAAACCCCTGTTTGCTTTGCTTCTGAACAAAGAGCAGAAAACCTAACGTTGACGTAGCAGGTATAAGCAGACCAAAAGAGTGCTCCAAATCTATCTGCCTTTTTCTGGCTTCTTTTTCTGGCTCCTTTTTCCTGTTTCTGTGAATGCACAATTATGTGGAGAATAACTTCGGTGAGCCAATACCACATCTAATGCCTGTCTTAAGTCTAAATGACACCTCTGAGTGATATTGGAGAGAAAACCTCCAGAAACAAGGCTGTGTCAAATCTCAAATTGACATGGGGATTATTTCTACAGAGATAGGCTAAACACATGCGGAAAAATAAACTATGAAAAAAAAAAAAGAGAAAATATCTTACTTATTCCTCCTAATGTCCTAACGCCTTCTCGAACATTTTGTGTAAACATAGGAATGATGGGCTAGGAGGGAAAAGAAATAATTAAGAATTTAATGAAGATAGCACTACCTAAAAACTTCTACCTCACTTAAACCCAACAGGCTAATTCATTTCAGAAGTGTTTCTCAGACAAGGACATTTAGAGAGAAAAACCAAGTATTCTTAATTTCTCCTGCAACCTTCTGTCGCGAGGTTTCAAGCTGGGCAATACCATGAGATTTCAGTGAGTCACTGCTTCAGCAAGTCCATTTTCTCAAAGCAGTCTGGGATTTCAGAACCTATAGAGCATTTAGGCCTCCCCTCATCTAGCAGCGCCTGCACAGTCGTGATTTAAGTGGTTAAACCTCCTACCTAATTTGTAGTGATGCTCAAAAGGGAAAAATTCACAGGATTCACAGGAGTTCTCCTCACGATTAAAGGTGACTAAAAGTTCATCTTTAATCTACATAAAGATCTGTTCCTCAATTGCAGCATGCCTTTGACACTATTCCTATTCTACTGCAGCTCTCGGGGTTTTCTTTAGAGGGGAGGGTGAAGCTGCAAGACCTTTGTGAGTATAAAGGGGAACTGAACACACAGTAAAATAAATAACTAAAATAAATATAACTAGTACAACCATATATGAAAGGCAATACTCAGGATTCAACTACAGTTACAACATCTTAGTAAAATCTAAATCTGTTGAAAATATCCTGCTTAAACAGTGTTGTTTTCCTCCTGAGAAAAGTGACACACTCTTAAAAGTTTTCTATTTCTGTAAAAAATCCAGAGATTTAACTAGTCTCTCTTTGACAGTACCTAAATAGAAAACTCTTGGTGTGAGACTTCCTTTCAAATTAGGTATATGCAGACCCACAGATGTATGCACACACCTTTCAAGTACTGACAGAGAATGAGAGGGACTCTGAAATGATTATTAAAATAGTTATAGTTTGAATATATCATAAATTTATGTGCCTTTCACAGATGGTCCCATATGAATAAATACCTGCCTGTTGACCAGGGACAATGCTGTACATTAGGACTGAAGAGACAGCTCACACTAGTGAAGAGCATCTCCTGCTGCTGCTGTGTGCCTGAGACATCCCTTCCTACCATAAAATGTCCATACAAGACATAATGCCAGTGAGTCTCTACTCTGCTGGGTCACAGTGTACGTCAGGGACAGGGGAAACAGAAATACTGAATATTGAGCCATCACAATCCTGACCAGGTATGTGTAAACCAGCACAAACTTGTAATGTAGAAACCATCCTCTCATCCTTTAAAACTCTGGATTTCCTGACCGTACTATTCCCAGATGACTCCAGTGCCTTCTTATCAAAAGCAACAAAAAGAGGCTTGAAATGTAGTTATGAGAGCAAGCAGACCATACTCCTGACACCCAACATAGGATAATCAAAACAGCTTTCCCTGGAAGGAAGCCCCAATAAGTCAGCAATCTTTGCTTCTCCTTTGCTCTGTCATACTCACCACTTTTGCATCAATGGCCACTTGAGCAAAGCCCTTCCTGTTACCCCAGATAATGGTGTACATCTCATCACTGAAGAGTGCTTCCCGAACTCCACCCGGGGCAATGGCCAACAGGCAGCCCTTCTTCAGAGCACTCACACATTCTTCTTTTGGTCCGTGCATAACACCATGGGCATCGAGTAATATTTTAAAACCTGTAGGGTAAGATAATACAGATTCAGAAGCTGTTAAGTCAGACTACCACTGGGTACAGAGTCCTATCACAAGAACACAACAGCGAAAACTAATAACCCGTAGCCCCAAATCAAAGATGGTTTTGGAGGGACAGAAGCATTAAGCTCTGCTTATAAATTTGGGGTCTAAAAAGTGGAAGATTTAAGGGGTTTCAGTGTCTTTTTGTCACAGTAAAACCAGGTGCTGTCTCACAATCAGGACTAAACTGGAGAAAAGTGACAAGCACTCTGTGACATCTTCCAAGTGTCCCTTCAAAGGAGCTGTGAAGTTGGCTCCAGGACACTGGCTCCTCGCCCAAGCTCTACTTTTCACATATAGCACAATCCTAATAAAGTTCAACAAGAGAAAATACCAGCAAGTTGCTGTGGTTTTGTTGTTAACTTTGGCAAACAAAGAGCAGTCTGTGCACAAGAATGACAAAGACAACGCAGCATTCTTTGTGTTAGGGATCACTGCAGGAACTGAGTCCCTGGTTCAGTCTGTGAGTACCCAGGTGACCTCTGTGAGCACAAAGTGGCAACTGGCAAGGCTGGATTGGATGGATTCATCTGAAGATTTTTTCATTTACTCAAGTTTTTAACTGCAAAGTTACATAAATTCCTCATATCTTGAATTTGAAATATACTGATCCTACTCTTTAAGGAAAAGCAGAACATCAAAAATTTCCTTACAAGCATCAAGTGGACACATACCTGGTCAATTTAGACAAGTAGTCTAATGTGACAGAAGGCAAGTAGCATAAACCTCTGTTTGCAAGAAACCAAACATGCTCACTTTCTTCAGCCAATGTAAAGTGCATACAGTATTTATGAGTACTGCACAGCAAAATGGGAACTTCAGAGGACTGAGCAGTGTGGGAGATTATTTCTCTCTCATGAAGATTCCCACTGAGGCAAACAAGCTTATCAGCCACAGACAAAGACACAGAACTGATCTAGTGGAGTTTATCCCTCGATGACAGAGCTGTGTTTTTTAACCTCAGGTTAACAAATGAGTAGTTGTTACTATGAACACAAGTTTGTTACACACACACACACACACACACACACACACTGCAGAAGAATCCCAATCTAGTTATGAAGCCAGAGATCTGTCTTCTCTCACAGCCCACATAAACTGAGGGCTTGGGAAGGAGAGCACGAGGCAGTGTATCATTAGTTTATCCTTAACTAAACTCAGATCTCTAACTAGTCTTTGTAGTTGGTGTGAGAATAATTACTCCTGATTTATATCTCTACACAGGACGTGCCTGTAAACATGAGAACAAAACCCAGGCTCCATTACACCCATCTCACGCTCTCTTGTCACAGACAGACAGGAATCATCAAGACCACTGAATCCAACCTCCCACAATGTAAGTAACCACACATGCAGAACAAACAGTCCACATGACACCTTGTGTGCATAACAGCGAAGCCAACACGTGTTTCTCTGGGACCTTATAGGAGAGGAACTGTCTTAGATCCCTAAAATAGCAGGGAACCTTTTAAAGAGGGCTCCCAGCTGACTCTGGGAAGCAGGCATGGCCCGTAGTATAGGAGAAGGGATGAAGAACACACGTAAAATCTCAGCACTGCACTTTTTGAGGAAGTATTTTCTCTTTCCTCAACCTTAGAGAGATCAGTGTACATGACATGAGAGATCAGTGAGCATGACAGAGCTAAAGGAACCTGCGAACACTGGAATAGTTTTTTTCTGTGCCTAACCTCCATTACTTAAAATAAAAAGGAAACAAAAAAAGCCATGGGACCATATTTCATATCCTTCTGCCCCAAAATGCAAGCAACAGAAACATACATAGCATTGATACAATACAAATTGAGACCATGAAATAATTTCCTTTTGCAGCTACACGAAAGAAAAACACAACAGATCAAGAAGAACCTCCAGATATCTACAAGAGGTCTCCCATTAGGTTAGATTCCCTTCCAGAAGTTATCAAGCTGTATCCTTCAAGCAAGGAGAGGCATGACTGACCCCTTGCAGGCTCACACAGCCCTCAGGAGGCACAGCAACATTTTACCAACACAGTCCAGTTAACTGCAGTTAATTCAGGACAGCAGTGTCCAGTGCAGAGGATGAAATGAGACTGTACTGGTCATCGCATACTGGTGTGGACCTGAGATTCTGATTCATGGGACAAGTCATTCCTCACAGCTATTCATCATAGATTCAGTCACCATTAAAACAGAAGGATCATTAAATTATCTAATCTAAGTGTGTCTAACAGCCTACAGACCCCCCAAAACCACCCCTCACACATACACACACACACACACCATTTCTCCTGCATTAAGCGTAATAACTTTTGGTTACCTAAAACATCTTCTGAAAAGGCATCTGATTTAATCTGAAGACTTAAATCAAGATCAGGCAGTCCTAGTACAACAAAATTATGTCAGTCTTTCTGGTTTGATTCACAAGAGTGGTTACCAGCCATAGATGATTGTGCAGATTTGGAAACACAATCCAGAACGTTATCTGGGTTTCCCTGAATAGCCTTAATTCATCCACAGAACTGGAGAGTTATGTCGGTTGGAGGGGACCTCTGAAGGTCACCTAGTCCAACCTCCCACTCAAAGCGGGTCCAACTAGATCAGACTGCTCAGGACCTCACCCAGCCCAGTTTTGAAAGTCTGCAGGGATGAAGATTCCCCAACTTGCCTAGGCAATCTGTTCAGGTGTGTGATCACCCTCATGGTAAAATACCTTTCCACACATCTAATCAACATTTCCTGTGTTGCAACTTGGCTCTGTTGCTTCTCATTTTATTGCTGTGCACCTATGAGAAGAGTCTGACACTCTCTTCTCTGTACCCACCCATTAGGCCGCTGAGCACAGAGGCAGTATCTTCCCCCACCCTTATCCGGTACAGACCAAACAAATCCAGTTCTCTCAGTCTCTCCTCATCCACTGTGTGCTCCAGCCCCCCATCATCCACTGAACACACTCGAGTGTGTCAATCTCTTCTACTGAGGAGCCCAAAAACGAACACCATATCATGAGATGTGCTCTCATAGGTGCCAAGCCAAGGGAAAGCAACCTCTTCACTCAATCTGCTGGCTACACTCATGCTAAAAAAAGCTCAGCATGCAGTTCTTCTCTGCTGCAAGGACATGCTGCTCATGTTCAACTTGTTGTCCACTAGAATGCCAAAGTCCTTTCCTGCAACACCACCTTCTACCCAGGGTACCACTGCATGGGGTAATTCACTTCACCCATCAGCAGTGTTTTTCACTAGGCTGCCCAGACAAAATCTTGCCCTAAATATATTTTCTTCATGCTTCACCTCATGTTTCACACAAATTTGGGCACTCCTACACCTTCTACATATCTTCCTAGGGACAGGTCCAATGCCCACCACACTCAACTGGGTGGGATATGAAAATACATCTCCAGACTAATACTGTCAACTTTAAGGGCATTGCTTCAAAACTGTTTACTTCTTAATCAGGTTACACCACTTATACTGCCTATATTAATTAAAAAAAAAAAAAAAAAAAGAAACATCTTATTGAAGTCATTCTTGTTTGTAAAGAACATGCTAGAGACAAATGTACTTCAACTCTTTCCCTACATTTGTCTGAATGTCTGCTCTGAAAGCTGGACTCCTGTGGCATTACCAGTTACACTGTAAAAAGAATAAATAAATTAGAGTTTTCAAACTGGCTGTTTATAACGAAGTATGTTACCTGGTAATCTAAAGACGAAATGATCAGCTACTGCATGGCAGGTTCTCTTCTTTTGTATAAGAAGCCTCGCCATGAAATAGATACAGTCAGCAGGAGTAGCTCCATGATAAAACACAATAAGCCCTGGTCCTTCGGGAATATTTTCGGTCCCATGAAGCTCATAACCTGTTAGGAGTTGAAGATGTAACAGATGTCAAAGTCTGAGACAGTGCCATCCCACAGAAACTAACTGGCAGCAAGCTGGCAGACTGGAACTGATAGCTATTGAGAAGTGGTAAGAGCAAAGTGATGGCTAAAATGTCAAGGGGTGACCCACAGCATTTAATAAGCTGCTTTCACAGGATATAGAAGTTTCATTTAAAGCAGAGGAGCCACATTTAAAGAAAGGACAACACAATCTGAAAGCAAAACAGCCCATCTCACTATCATTTTTCCTTATTTGTTCAGTTCACTGTCTTCAAGGCTTCAGAATCCCCTGAATCAATCATTTAAGAGAAATCAAAGTAAGGGTTGGACAGGAGCAGTGAAACACAACTATTTCAAGCTGTTATTTATTTATGTAAAGTTCACTGCCACCAGTAACTGTTTAAGAAGACTTGATGTGACAACATCCATTGACATGTCTCCTTTTTCAACCCAAGGTATGAAGCTTATCTTTGTTACTACTCTCAGAGCTACACTTGCTCCATTTTTCCAGCACTAAGTACTAAAAGCTGTTTGGGACTTTATATGTTTAATTGAAACCTACATAAACACACACGAGTAGAAAGAAAATTTGAAAGTCAGGGTTCTGTAAGTTTGGGGCTCTAAAATCAATCTGAAGCAGCAACCAGTGAGTGAACTGACACTAAGTGCTCCTTTTAGCCATCATTTGGCATTATATGCAAGAGACTGGTCAAGTGCAATGAAATCATGCTAACATGCTGACATACCAGCTATCAGGGAACTGGCATTTAACTTCCAGTGTTTAGAAATCTACCCTAAAATAAGAGAGTTAATCGATCTAATTTTTGACATAGCAAACATTTCAGGTCCTCCTGGAATGAGGAAATCTAGGAGTAGTTATAAAAAGTAAAATAAAAAATTACAACCCCCCCCCCAATTTTTAAAACTACACATTTTCAACTGGATGAAATACCTCATTTTGTAGCAGCAATGGAATAAATGCATAAGACAAAAAATTTTACATCCTGTGCTGGTTTTGGCTGGGGTAGAGCAGTTTTCTTCACAGTACCTGGTATGGGCTGTACTGGATTGCTGCTGGAAACAGGGCTGATAACAAAGGGATGTCTTAGCTGTTGCTGAGCAGAGCTTACACAGAGTCAAGGCCATACAATGTCATGGTCAGCATACAAAGCCAGGGGAAGAAGAAGGAAGAGAGAGATGTTTGGAGTGATGACATTTGTCTTCTGACGTCACCGACAGCCTGGCTGTGCTGGAGATGGCTGAACATCTGCCTGCCAGTGGGAAGTGGTGAATTAATTTTGCTTTGCTTGTGTGTGAGGCTTTTGCTTTACCTATTGAACTGTTTTTATCTCAACCCATCAGGGTTTTCATTTTCACTCTTCCAATTCCTCTCCCCATCCCACCAAGGGGGAGTGAGCAAGAGCCTCTATGGAACTTAGCTGCCACCACAACACATCCAAAGAAGTCTCAACAGCTTCCCCCCCCCCCCCCCCCCCCCCCCCCCCCCCCCCCCCCCTCCTACGAAAAAAACAACAAAGACAACAGGGTAATCTAACTTAAACAGACACAAAAAAAAAAAAAACAAAGATAAAAT
>WTSP01010682.1:81358-91974 GCA_025331215.1 Actenoides lindsayi | reverse complement strand
GAGGTTGGCTGGGGCTCTGAGCACCCTGCTCTAGTTGCAGATGGCCCTGCTCCCTGCAGGGGGGTTGGACTGGATGAACTTTAAAAGTCCCTTCCCACCCAAACCAGTCTGTGATTCTATGTAATTTCTAAGGCATGCAATGCAAACAAATTGCTGGGAGTGATGAGACAGTTGCTCTGGCCCCTAATATCAGTACAAGAAGTAAAGAATTAAGACCTTCTTCATTTGGTGTGCTCAAGATGCATTTTAGAGGACCATGCAACTAAATTGCTCACAGCCTGCATCCTGTAGATCCACCAGTCTGCAGGAGCTAAAGATGTCTGTTCTTTAAAGTACAGTGGCAGCTCAGTTCCTACACCAGCATAAATCTGGTGTGAATTCAGAGTAGGCTTGCACTGCTGTAGCTAGTGGGTATTCAGGTGTGCCTCTTGCTTCTGCTGCTCTCACATCAGGATAAATCTTCCATTTCCAAGTCCTGGTCCAATGCTCATTAAGTCATCAGAGAAGTGGAAACAGAATATTTCTCAAAACAAAATTAAATCCAGCATCTGAAAAGGAAGAGATTTTGAGCCTTTCATTATGCTATAAAAGGTATTTTACAACACTTCTCAGTATTACACACAGGTTTTTTTTATAATCTTTGATATAGTGAGACTTTGAGGCTGTTTCCATAAACCGAGCATGGGAAAGCAGCATTAATCTCATGTTCCTCTTCAGAGAAAGTGGAAGGTCATTTGTGTCTTCACAATTCTGGCAGACCAGAACTGCAAAGAGAAGCCAATTCTACTAACACTTTATAGAGGTAATAGAAGTGGAAGAAAATGGGAAGAAGGGAAAGTAGAGAACAGCAAAGAAAATTATTTATGTTGCCTTATCTGGTGAAATTTGGCAATCAGAGGAATTTTCCACTCTTTTATTAAGCACCTTTTAATTAAAGTAACTGCAATAAACCCCATACTGATCGTCAACATGACACTGGCCATTATATCGCTGTGGCCCAAATTAAATGCTCTAAAAGGTTACGCTCTGATTTTGAGATAATGTGGGAGGCTTGGCCCCTATACAAAGACACATGAAGCCTATACATCTTCCATGGATTCTGGCCCTGTTGTATGAATTTAAGTCATTGGAATTGTTCTGTTTATTTGCTGACCTTAAAAGGGGATTTTGATGCAAATTCTGACCTACTCTTTAGCATGTCAAGGAGTCCACAGTTGGTCAAATGCTAGAGCAGCTAGGCTGTATCTAGGGTGATTTCATCTAGACAGCTTGGCTACCAAATCAGATAATCCATGGAAACAGGGTTTCTGATCTAAAGACCTTTGGCAGTTTTGAGTTGGTATTAGCAGGCTTTGGACTTGGTCCCTGTGGCCTCCAGTGTTTCTACAGTGCTGTAGGAAAGGCAAATGGAAAAGGTTCAAGATTTGTTCCAACTAACAAAGAGGTTAAAGAAAACAAGATATAGATGGAGTAAAGCAGGGTTGCCCTGGTAGAGGTGGAGCTGAGGATAATTACTTGTTCTCTAGGTGTATCACCTCCACAGGCTCTCATCTTTTTGCTGCCCTGCAGAAAAAGACCTGGGGGTATTGGCTGACAGATGGTTGAATTTGAGCCAACATGTGCCCAGGTGGCCAAGAAGGCCACCAGCATCATGGCTTGTGTCAGTAGTACTAGGGTTGGGATTGTTTCCCTGGGCTGGACACTGGTGAGGCCACACCTCCAATCCTGGGTTTAGTTTCAGGCTTCTCACTCCAAGAAGGACCTTGAGTGGCTGGAGCGTGGCCAGAGAAGGGCAACGGAGCTGGGAAAGGGTCTAGAGCACGAGTCCGGTGTGGACCTGAGATTCTTTAGCCTGAAGGAACGGAGGCTCAGGAGAGACCTTCTCACTCTCTGAAAGAAGGTTGGAGCCAGGTGAGGGTTGGGCTCTTGTCCTGTCACTTGTTCCTTGGGAGAAGAGGAACCAGCCTCAAATTGCCCTGGGGAGGTTTAGGTTAGAGCTGAGGAGCATTTTCTTCCCCTTGAGGGTTGTCCAGGGCTGTCCTAGGATGCTCAGGACAGTGGTGGAGTCCCCATGATCTCTGGAGGGGTCTCGAAATCATGGAGCTGTGGTGCTGAGGGCCATGGGTTAGTGGTGCCCTGGTAGTGCTGTGTTGATGTTTGGACTCAATGATCTTAAAGGTCTCTTCCAACCAAAACTGTTCTATGATTCTCTCTTTGCATGATAGCAGAAGATGTAAGGCTTGGAAAAGCCTTTTTGCTTCACCGAAGCCTTGCCCACACTTTATGCAGATGTAGCCAGCGGCACTGGTGGAGCAGAGCAGGACCCCAGCCGGGCTGCATGCTCCTTGCATCCCTTCCCTTTGCTTCTGACAGAGCAAAGAAGGTATAGGCAAGCAGAGGGAACTGCCATGGGTGACCTCTTGAGAGCCTGCCCAGGACTCATAGCGACCACAGCAGTCTCAATGCTTTTGAGGCCACAATAGCTTGCAGCGTTGTGAGAGGTTTGCTGCCTCAAGGGTGACGGCAGCAAAGTTGACACCAATTTGCAGCCCATATGGGACAACACTTGCTTTCCATTCCAAAGAGCAACTAGATTCTACCTGCAACTCCCTCACGGAGTAATAGGAGTAGGGACAGAACTGAAGGCAGCAGAGACGTGCTGGCTTCAGGACAATGTAAAAAAAGCAGAAAGTAATCCCAAATTCCCTTGAGAAATAGATACCAATTCACCTCTGCCATGTGTCATTTCCCCTGCCCCGACGACAGGAACGTGTTTTGGGTTTTTTTTCTGGTGACTTCACTCTTCCAAGCCAGAGGGTCATGTTGACCTTTATTGCTGCAATCCGTTTCCATAACGAGAACGCTTTAAGCGTGCGCGCGCGGGGAAAATTAAGTGATGCCTCTGCTACGATGTTTATATTTAGACACCCCAGAGGCACAAAGCGGGTTGCTGATTCTCACTGAAAATTCCCTTTCTGGGCAAATGGATCTACATCCATCTCCCCATCGGTGATTAAACCCACGATCCTGTAAGCCAGAGCTGCTCCCGCTCATCAGGGCTCGTGCAAAGCCACAGCTTGTAGCGGTTGTCAGGGTCCACTGGAGGGAAGTCTCCTTTATGCTTTCTATTTGCTTTCTCAGTAAGGGAGGGTTTTAAGAAGAAAGGAAGGCAGGTGGCGTTCCCTGCAGCTCCTCCATTTGTTAAGAAATTTGTGGCTTTAGCCAGCGCAAGGAGAGCTGACCCTGATGAAAAATGTGCCCAAGAGCATAATAGCAAAGGGTTTCTAGGATTGCTCTTTCAACATGAAAGCAAAAAACTTTAATGGAGAGTTTCTTTAGGAAGAAGATTCTCCTTGTGGAGCCTGAGAGCTGGTGGAGAGCTGATTATAGCTCCCCAGCTCTGCTTTCTTTTAGGTCAAAGTTGAGAGGTATGGGACATCGTAAGTTGTCATTACTGCTTTTCTTCTGTTGTTCCGGCTTACAAGCACATGAGAGCTCAGCCTTGTCTCAGATTGAAAACAAAATGAAACGAAAACTCAAAACACAAAGCAAACCATTATTTTTTATTTCTTCAGTGGAGATTTGGGTATAAGGAGTAGGAGCTGAGAATCCAGTGGGCTAAAATTAACGGAGAATTTGAGTATAATGCCCCTTCTCCTATTACTTCAGATGCAAAACTGCCCTGACTATATTAGATTACAGCCCTGGCCAAGTCTTCCAAGTGAATCTAACAGCATGTGAGGATGAGTGTGCTTTAGGCTGCGTGGTGTCATGGGGACAAACCCCACCCAGTTGTACAGTGAGGAAAATCAAATAAATTTATAAGCATTTCAATGGAAAAAAATTGCACAGATTTCCACCTATAGGACAATGTGGATTCACACTCAAAAATGCTCAATTCAATTCATCTCACCTAAGAGATGAGATAAGGGGTCTAGAGCACAAGTCTGGTGAGGAACAGCTGAGGGATCTGGGATTGTTCAGCCTGGAGGAGACTCAGGGGAGACTTTCTGACTCTTAACAACTCCCTGACAGGAGGTTGGAGCCAGGTGAGGATCTGTCTCTTGAGGAACCGGCCTCAAGTTGCATCAGGAGAGGTTTAGATTGGAGCTGAGGAACAATTTCTTCCCCTTGAGAGTTGTCCAGGGCTGTGCCAGGCTGCCCAGGGCAGGGGTGGAGTCCCCATGATCCCTGGAGGGGTTTCCAAGCTGTGGAGCTATGGTGCTGAGGGCCATGGGTCAGTGGTGCCCTGGCAGTGCTGGGTTAATGGTTGGATTGCATGATCTGAAAGGAGTCTTCCAACCAGAACATTTCTATGATTCTATTATATGATTCTAACTTGGTAATCTCAAAGTTAACACTTCCCCAGATGTTTACCTTAGTTGCCTTCTCTGGCAGTGGAAAGGGATGACCACAAGCCCCTATGCCAGGATGAATGTCCTCTTAGAAGTTACTTTCCTTCTTTTTTGGGAACAGATGCTGTTCTAGCTGAAAAATAGTAAAGCCTGTGTGAAATCACTTTGGATGTGCGACCACATGGCTTTGGTGCATAGTCATAGAATGGAAGGAGAAATTCAGGATCGCATGCAGGCAAGGATGGTGTGAGCAGCTTGCATCAGGTGTCTGCAGGACAAATACCATCCTGGCAAGCTCCCAGGTTTTGCATCCAGCCTCGCCGAGAAAGGGACACGCTTGTCAGCAAAGCGCTTCATGAAAAAATGGTTTCCCCAGGACATGGCAATTAATTCTGGAACAATTTTTAGATTAAGTATTTTTCAGCGATCCTCAAAGATAGTGATGCTATTGTGCCAATTTGTAACATTCTGTCAAACTTCTCATGCCAGATGAAGTTTGAAAATAAGTCTGCTTCGCTGAAGAGATTTTGTTTTGACAAACTAAATGAAATGTTTGAAATTTTCTGTTTTACTATCATTTTTGTTTTGAGGTTGTGTTTCTATTTGTGTGATAAAAACATCAGAATTTGCTCTCCTTCAGAAGGAAGCATTAGTCTGGATGCAGATAAACCAGATAATTAAACATATCATTTGGAATGATTTTAAAGTGGGATTTTAATCTAATAATTTAAGAAGTTTTCAATCAACCCAGTACACTCAAACTTCTGAACAGTGAAACTGCAGAATAAACAGGAGAATCCATTGTTTTCATAATTCTGCCAACTGAATAACAGCACATCTTGCAGTTTTGGTTAAATGGTTTCTTGTTTTCAGGTAAATATTTGTGGTCGCAACTGCATACTGTGTACACAAATAGTAATTACTTCCAACGGCGATAGGTACCTGATTATGATTCATGTGCCATATGTTTCAAGGAAACGTAAGAAAAAAAAAAAAGGGGGCATCGAAACACATTTGTCTTTAATTATTGTTTCTGGTTGGGGCTGTGACTCCGTTGTGATTTCTGGCAATGTTGTGTGAAAAGCGGAACTGTAATTTACAGGCGCATAAATCATCATGGAAAGACAAAAATACTGTGCTCCCTTCACCCGTACGTACAACTGTAACTTCATCTTTCCTTTTCCTTCCTTATGGGATTCTAGATTTCCCAAATGGTGCATTAAAATTCTCCTTGCCACAGACGAGAAGCAGCAAAAGGAACCATGACTTCAAATGTCTGATTTTTTTTTTGTTTTGTTTTGTTTTCCTGGTATTTGACAATTGAGACGTGCTGACAGTGTACCTATATCAGCAGCTCTTACACACTTGAAGTCTCAAGGGCTTGGGGCTTTCTTTTCTCTAAGTGGGTCTTCAATTGAAAACTCTGAACTAATCAAAACCACAGCCCTAAAAAGTGAATGTATATAGTTGTGTGAGTATTTCAGTTCTTATTTTTCTTGCTTCCTGGATGTCTTGACAGAATAATGATGATCTGATGCAAATTAAGATAATCAGTCGCATCTCTTTAGGTAAAAAAAAAATTGTATTCCTTTTTATAAGAGGAAAAAAAGAATTTCAAGAAAATCAATCAATAAAAAAAGAAATCTACTCTCTTTAAAAAAAAAAAAAGTGGCTAAGTCAGTTTGAGAAAACAAGAGGCTTTGGAAAGCAACCACTTCGCAGCATCCATTCTCCCAAGCAAGTATTTTGTCCTTTTTTCTGTGTAAAAAAAAAAAAACAAACCAAAAAAAACAAGCAAAAAAAACCCAAAAAACAAACAAACCCAGAAAGTTGGGGGGACAAAAAAGTCCTTGAAAAGAGAAACCCTATTTTTCAACCAGTGTGCCTGTCCTCCCTGAACTTCTTCACTAGAGCATAATATGGTTTAGCTGATGATAAAGAAGCTCAAATAAAGAGTTAAATGTTTTACAGGGATCACAAAGGCCTCCAGGTTATTTTTTTTTATCAATTAAAAACAGAGGAGGGGGTTTCCCTTTGCTTTTTGATATTGTCGTAACAAAACCATGTTGTCCCTGGGAAGCTCATGACTGGTTTCTGTAAGCACTGCTCATGCAACGTGCTCCAGTGTCTATTGCATACACTCCATTGCCTTCTTATCCACCCAGCTTATTGCAGAATCACAGAATGGTTTGAGTTGGAAGGGACCTCTGGAGACCATCTCATCCAACCCCTCTGCTAACGCAGGGTCACCCAGAGCAGGTGGCAAGGCCAGGAAAGTGCTCGAGTGATGCTCGAGGATGATTTATCAGAAATCAATGCTGTGGTTTAGGAGTAATTCATCATATGTTGTACATCAGTTCCTGTTGGTTATTGAATTAAAATGAAACTAATATGGTCTTGAGCAAGACTGAACAAACAAGGTCATTAAGCAGTTGAAGAGACCATCAGAAGCTCATTTTGCATTGTTAAAATTATTGAATTAGGATTATTAAAACTGCTGGCAAAATCCAATCCCTTTACCAGGAGAGTTTGTCAGCAGGCTCCTGTCACTCATTCAGAAACCAGAAACAAGTTTACAAGTGAAATAGCAAAGGGGTTTATCTAATTCTTCATCAGTCCCTTTTGTATTTGCTAACTCAGTAGCATGGGTTGGAACTAGATGATCTTTAAGGTCCCTTCCAACCCAAACCAGTCTATGATTCTATGATGAGGCACTGCGGTGAAACTCATGGTACTTTGCTACCTGGAAGTGTTCTGGAAATGTTCTGTAATGAAGATGAAAGAGATGCTTTTTGGAAATATTTTGTTTGTTTGTTTAGCAAAAGCAAATGAGCGGGTTTTTTTTTAATTTAATATTATAGTAGAGCAGTGATCATATAACACACATAGTTTTCTGCCTAATTGCACTGTGTATCCAGAGCTTTGAAGTTAGTCCATATAAATTCCTCTGAGATTTAACAAATACTGCTTTGATTTCCACCCGAGGCAAAACAAACAATTTTATTCTCTAGCGTGGATGCACTCCGAGTCATGTTTCATACTAGGAAAACGTCAGAAACAAACAAAAAAAATCATATCTAGCTGCTCTCCATAGTGCAGAAATAAAAAACAAAAAAACAAACAAAAAAAAAAGAAAAAAAAGAAAATAGAAACAATCTGTAATTCAAAATTTATTGGCAATTAGCTGGCGCACTTATCTGCAGCAACACAAGCAACGTGCACAGTCAGAGCACAGAGCTGGTTGGTCAGGAGGCCTTAAGAAAAGGATGTTTGAGAATGTGGGAATAAATCGAGGCCATAAAAAGAGCAGCAAAATTGTTAAGCTAAGTAGGACTAGAGCAAAGTTAACTTGGCAAAGGGAGTGGAGTCAGAAAACTCTTCTCACAAGTAAAGCCCCTGGTGCTGGAAGGCTGAAGGGAAAATTCCAGAGCACAGCTGGAGAATAATGGAATTGTATTTTCTTTTTTTAAATGAAGCTTCTGTTTTTAAATCACCATAAATACCTCATCTATAATTCCTTGAGAAATTCTTCTGCAATACAGCTGCGTTCTGCTTTTCCTGGGCGGTGGAGCTTGGCCACATTATCTTTTTTAAACAGATGTGGTTTGTAAATATACTCACTATGGCACTTTAACTGCGTCGTTGGGTGGCTGTGTCTCCTCACTGGTTTGCCTTCCCAAACAGATGTCCCCCCTCACGGGAAGACAGCGTCTGCAAATCACCACCTTTGAGAAGTGCCACCATGGAAAAACATTGAGACATCCATCATCTTAACATTTTCTTTTCCTACCTTAGAGCAAAATTGCACAAGGATCTAAGTGTCAGTTACGTGATGGATCCACCTCACTTCTACTCTAGGCTGAATCAGGGAAAACTTGGCTTTAATCCACCTTGCAAATGCAAGACCAGGCTGGACAGGGCTCTGAGCAACCTGGTCTACTGGGAGGTGTCCCTGCCCATGGGAGGGGGGTTGGAATGAGATGATCTTGAAGGTCCCTTTCAACCCAAACTATTTTATGTTTCCATAAGTGTGGCATATGACTATTTGAGAAAAATCCTAACACTGAAGGCTGCTTTTATTTGTTCCACTGTAGAAGAGCTGACTTGCCAAGCTAGACTTGGGCCAAAAAATATCTCCAGAGAAGGAGACTCCACAACATCTCTGGGCAGCCTGGCACAGGCTCCCATACCCTCACACCAAAGAACTTTCTCCTCCTGTGCACATGCAACCTTCTGGGTTCCAGTCTGTCCCTGTTACCCCTTGTCCTATCACTGGGCTCTGCTGAAAATAGTCTGTCCCCATCCTCTTGACCCTCACCCTTTAGCTCTTGATCAGCATTGGTCTCCTCTCAGCCTTCTCTTCTCCAGGCTGAACAGCCCCAGGGCTCTCAGCCTTTTCTTGGAAACCAGTAGAGAAGGATGATATCTTGATGTCTCCATACTGCACCTTTATCACAGCCCCATCCAACTTGCTCTAAATTACTCACAACTTCCAGCTGGATTCAAGGGTGGCCTAAAATCTGTGTGGCAAGATGAGTGCCCCTTTGAGAAGCTGCCCATGGGCTTTTCGTTGGTCTAATCCTGCCTGCTGTGCCTGGCACCATCAGCCACAGAAAACAAACAGTGCTCCTGGACACCTCTGTCCTTCTCCTTCTCCCCCAGCATTCATTGGATCTCCACGAACAACCCATGAAAGCAGCTGGGCAGGTAAAATCCTGCTCTGTTTGCTGAAACAAGCCTTGAGAAAGGATCAGAGCCAGTAAACAATTAGCCAGCCATCCTGTAACTACTGCGTACAAGAAAAGTGTCCTCTGGCAAAAGGAGGAATGCTAACAACACCTACTGCCACCAAAACGCTGTCACACGGCTGAATTCGCTACATGAAACAGGTAATTATTATAAACAGGAAATGCCACTTGCCAAGGTCCTCATCCCACTGAATAAATAAATGAAGGTTGTTTACTCCATTTTCTTTTCAGATGGTTAATAAGGATGGTACAGAGGTAAAAGAGTCCTGGTGATTTAGTAGATTCCTGGCACTGAATTTCCTTTTATTGGATGTTATTTAATTGCCTCTAATTCTTGTAGCAAATCTTAACTTCTTCACATTAGAAACTCTTCCAAATTAATTAACATAAAATTTCCTTCTTATTCTCAAATAATCAAACTTTCACTCTCCCTCATGGAGATCAGGTGTGATCTCTGTCCTCCAAATGCCCTTCCACATCCAGTGATGGGGAAAGGACACTTAATCATGCTGCTCCCTTAGCCTGAGCTCTGCTACAGAGCCTGGCTTTTAAGCAAAGCTTGAAAATAGTGCAGAATTAATGTCTTCCTGGCTAGAAGTCAAAAAAAGTCTTCTACTCTGAAAAGACCAAGCACAATAAAGTAAGCCAAAGGTAAAAGAGAGAATTTTAAAATATCCTGGTTCCAGCTGCCCTCTCACACTGACATCTTCTTTGAAGAGGAGTCCATCCAAACTCTCTTTCAAAACAGTTTCAGTTCACTCTTTCATTTATCTTGATTTTATTATCAGCTTGACAGCTCTTGACTCTGTGTTGCATCTCAACCCCAGCCATGATGAGCACCATCCTCAAACCTCTGCCCTGATCTGTGGTGGTGTTCCGAGCTGCCCACCGTTTCCAACAGCATCTCAGTAGACAGCATCTGGTCCAATGAGGATTTTCCTGTCAGAACACTCAGACAGGATTGCACTGGGAGGGTCATTTGGCTCCACTATGATACTGGTAGGTTTGATAATGACTAAGCTGTAACTAATTACATTTTGGCAGAATAAAAAAAACCCCAAAACAAATAAAATAAAATAAAATCTGGCCATGAGGAACATTAACCCAGTAGGAAGTGTTGCGTATCTGTGGTTCTCACCCAGAGAACTGAAGAAGGAAAGTGAAGATGGAGGTTTCATAGGGTGTTCACTGCCTGTGCGATTCAGGGGGGTGGATCCAGATGATCTTTAAGGTCCCTTCCAACCCAAACCATTCTATGATTCTATGAAACCTTCCCAGAGAATCCACTTGGTTTTCACTGAGACACCAGAGGCCCAACTACAGAACCTGAAGCTATTCAAATATGAAAAAAAAAGTCAAAAATCAGTTTAAAACCTGAAAGTCTGAGCACACAAGAAAGAATGTGCCAAAACCATAATCACAGAATCACAGAATATTAGGGGTTGGAAGGGACCTCCAAAGATCATCGAGTCCAACCCCCCTGCCAGAGCAGGACAGAACTAGAGCAGATCAC
>WTSP01010682.1:59257-70100 GCA_025331215.1 Actenoides lindsayi | reverse complement strand
AGGGCCCCCCCAGGCAGTTGTGCTGCCCAGACCATAATGTCACAGGCCAGTTTTTGTGGCGAGAGAGGAGATAAGGGGGTGGCTCATACTTCCAGAGGCACTTGATAGGAGAAATAGTCAAACCAAGAGACTTTGACTAAATTTGAACAGAAGCAGCAAATAGAAAAGAAAAGCAAGGTAGGGAGAGCAGATTCACCTGGCTATTCCTGTGTCCAATTTGTGTATGTGCGTGCATGAAATCAATTCTATGGCTTTGTTTGCACACCGAGCTTGAATGGCTTCACCACCAGTGAAGGTGGGGCACTTCTCCAGTGGAGGAGAACTGGGCAGTGGAATGTGGAGTAGATCACTAAATTAATGAGCAATTGCAGCTCTAATTCAGGGAGATGAGACCACAAATCAAAGCAAAGGAGCTGGGGTAGGAGGGGAGGGTGCAGCTGTGTCCATCTGCTGACATTTGTGTTGCTGACTTCATACATACTCCTCAGTGCTACAGAGAAGCCACATGTTGTTCTGCAAATATAGTGTTCGTTTTCCATAAACAACAGTCATACGGTAATTTTAAAGCTAAATTAGCCTATGTGCATCATGCACCGTCCTCCTGTAAAGAGGCAAAAATGTAACAGATGGGAAAATAAAGTAATTTTATGATACTTGCAACAAGCCAAGAAACTATAAAATGGCAGCAGATAGGAATTAAAATTATAAAATGTATGCAGTGTTAGCTCTTTTCAGTGGTGCAGAGCTGGTCAGTGAAACCAGGAGACAATGACCAAAAGTCCCAAAGGCAGCAGCCTCTGATTCCCACCCTGTACACCACTTGCACCCCAGGAGAGACAGCAGGATGCCCCAGATTTGTGAGGGGTACAGCCAAGGTGGACAATAACGAGCATCCCAGTGCCGTTTGCTTGCAGAGAGCTCCCAAGCATGGAGGAACTGTTCTGCATTTGCTATTTCCTGCTGCTTGGGGTTGCCTTGCTGACCCCTCTCCTGGTAAATGAAACACCTCTGGCAGCGCAGTGAGTTTGATTAAAAACCAGGAAATATAGGAGGTAAGACGTTTTCAATAATGTCTTCGAGATTGTGGCCTGAGCCCTTGGCCCATAACTCGCCAAAGTCAAAGAAGAGATGGGGTAAGTAAGGGATGGGTGCTCTCATCCTTCCTTTGCTATGAAATCAGGTTTGGAATGAATCGCAACTGTTTTTCTTAACTTTTCTCCTGTTTTATTTTTGGGGGGTTTTTTTGGTTGGGGTTTTTTTTTTTTTTTAGGTTGTTTTTTTTTTTTTTTTCAGATTGAGTAAATCCACTGTAGGGCTCCATGTGATTTCTAATCCATTAGTCGCCTCTTGCCCCTGTTGGAAAATGCCGAGTGGTGTTCTGTCTCCCATCTCCATTAACTCCCACTTCCAGCTTCAGCTGCTTCTGACTTTGCCAGTTTTAGCTGCAGCTATGCTTTGTCTTGCCACTTGTCCACATCCTGGTGCTTCCTGTGCCGGCTCCAAATGGAGCAACATCTTGGGGACGAATCCAAAAAGGCTTTGTAGTCAGGATGTGCCCATTGGTGAGAGCAGGAACTGGCCTTGGGCACCTTCAGTCCTAGTTTTGCAAGGGCACAAAGTATGACATTACTCAAAACCTTCCATGGGGTTGGTTGCAAACCTGTTCATTCAGATCTGGTCCAGAGTCTTCCACTGTGTCCATCCTCCACATGACACATTTAAAATTGTTACATCCCCCACTCACAAATGCACCTAAATGTCAATGAAATGGCAACTGGGCAACTTGGCCATTGCTTTACATGGCTGAAACGTCTCTGAAATCCAGTGGAGTGGCGGAGGGGTGAGTGCAATTCATGTAGGACTGCCTTTAGCAGTAAGGCTTGATCTTGTGGTCCATTCTCGGTGTGCTTTTTCCTACCGAGCACTGCCAAGAGCCAGTGTTGTCATTGGAGAGGTCACCAAGAGTTCAGTGCTCTCAAGAATCCCCTACTTTGTTGGTTTGGGGGTTTTTTTTTGGCACTAGCAGCACAATGGCATCGCTTAAATTTAATTCTCTTGAAAAGAAAAAGACAACCATGCTGCTCAGTACAAGATTTCAGCCGTGTTTGTTAGTCAGTAATTACTCTTAACCCATCAGGGCCTTTGCAAAATAATCTCGTTCCTCACAGATAACTATCTTTTATAGGAATGATCACATTACTCTTTCAATAAGAAAGCTCACAAATTGATTTGTTTTCTACCAACCAATCAAAAACTCTAAGGCGGCATAAAGCTTGGCTGCAGAAAGGGTAAGAAAGTGCTGGGCAAAAACTGCTTCTAGACCAGAGGCTATGGCCATAGGTCATTTTTGTTTGGTGGTTTTAAATAAAGAAAAAACAACATTTTCTAAAGTAGCAGATACAAGATGACGCGAGAGAAAATGATGTAGGTTAATGCTAAGGTAGGAAAGAAAGAGGCTAGAAAAAGGAAACATGTTTAAAAGAGAAAATGTTTCTTTATAGCAAGGCTACTGGAAGAGTTCCACAGGGAGTTTTAGTACTGATATTGGTGTTTTGTGCTGGGCTTGTTGTCCTGGGCAACAAGCTGGGCTGGACTTGCAAACAGAGCTTTCAAGTAGATTTAACAGGGGAAGGGGATGGAGTTTGAAGCACTTGAGAGGAGCCAGGGGATGCTGAGGCATTAAGAAGCAACAGGGAAACATCTGTGAATTGCTCAAGGGAATTAGGGCAAACTCCTCCAAAAATGGAATGTGGTCAATGGCCCATCTGAAGTGTCTCTGTATCAATGCACGCAGCATGGGAAACAAAAAGAGGAGCTGGGAGGTGAAAGAGGGTAAATTTAGATCATATATAAGGTAGAAATGCTTTACACTGAGAGTGGTGAGAAAATGGCATAGGTTACCCAGAGAAGCTGTGCATGTCCCATCCCTGGAAGTGTTCAAGACCAGGTTGGATGGGACTTTGAGCAACCTGGTCTAGTGGGAGGTGTCCCTACCCATGGCAGGGGGTTGGAACAGGATGATCTTGAAGGTCTCTTCTAACCCAAACCATTCTATGGTTCTAGGATTCTATGATCTAAATTAAGCTAAATTTAGTTCTCATTAAATCTGTTAGAGCATCATCAGCTCTGAGTAAAGCAGGAATATCAAGAAGAACTGGATGCGTCCCTAAGGCCTAGGGAAAAGTAAATCAGTGCACCATGGTGCTGACATCTAACAACGCATTTGAAGAGGCAGCAGAACACTGTGCAAGCCCAGTGCTTAGGGAAGAATATCTGTCCCACCTGACATTTGGTTTCCATTCATGCCCATTACCCCTTGTCCTGTCACTGGGCACCACTGTGAAGAGTCTGGCTGCATTCTCTTGACTCCCACCCTTTAGATATTCATAAACATTGATCAGATCCCCTCTCAGTCTTCTCTTCTCCAGGCTAGACAGCCCTGGGTCTCTCAACCTTTCGTTCTAAGAAAGATGCTCCAGTCCCTTAATCATCTTCATAGCCTCTGCTGGACTCTCTCCAGTAGTTCCCTGAACGATTCAGGCACAAGAACACATAGTGGCAAACTGGAACTCATTTCACCTGGGTATCTGAGGATCTGTACCTGTCAGTACAGCAATGCTGAGTATTGGGTCCTCGTTAGTTCACTGACGGTGAGCTACATCATTTTATGGAAGGGATGTCAATGGGGACCAGACTAAGGCAGATTTTAGAGGTTCCCATAGACCCATTGTTGTGTAGAGAACCCATTGTGGATGCCAAGTCAGGATTCCTTAGGGGCTATAGGTGTTGCTGTCTTGAATTATTCTTGGAATCATAGAATTGTTTAGGGTGGAAAAGACCTTTAAGATCATCAAGTCCAACCACTCCTGCTTCACTGAAGATTTTGGTAACATCCCTGTTTATTTAGTCCAACTAGACATATAGTAAATACCTCCATAACTAGATCATGAATCAGTACTCAATAATTCATGACTGTAAAAACACGGTATCCTTTCCACATTAGCAAGATATTTACTCATTGATTCAGCTCAGGCTAGTCCTAAAGGCAGTTAGGAAACAATGCAGGGAGGCACAGTGCTGTAATTTATATATTTATATAAATGATTAGGTGCTCATCTCTACCAGCAGATGCAAATCCACAGCGGTGAACATTACTCCTGCCTAAAAATAGGCAATTTCCCAGTAAGAAATCATGCTGAATAAATTACTGTTTTGTTGCCTCTTCCATGGAAATCTGCAATTTATACTCCCACGCATACCAAATGGACAGCCCTCCCTTCTTTTTCCATAAGGACCTTTGCATTATAGCCTGGGGCATTTCCAAATCCAGCATTTAGTCAGGAGATTACTTCTGAGGTGTAAAGATTGCTCTTTCATCTCCACATCCCAGGCAGGTGCTGTGTTAAATACAAGGATGCATTATTCCTCTGTAGCATCCAGTGCTTAATCAGACTCATTGAGGATATGCTGAGAACAGCCCCTTTTTACTTCTAGCACCTCATTTTAAATTCCAAGTTGTCCCCATAGATGTTCTTGCTGAACAAGTTCATTGCTCCAGGAGAACAATATGACCTGGAATAAGCAATCTCCAAACACAACAGCCCAGCTTGCTTGCAGAGTATGTAGATTTTTAAACAATACGTTGCAGGGCAGAGATAAGTGTGTAGAACAGGGAAGTTATTTAGTTCTATTTCAAGTCTGGGAAACTGGCTGAACAGCAAGAGGCTTAATAAACTCACCATGTTTAGTTTAACCAGGAGAAGTGGAAGTGATGGCTTGATCTGTTTTCTGAGTACCTGCACAAAGGATTTTTTTTTGAGTGGGATCTTCCCAGGACACCAAAGGTGTGAGAAAACCCAAAGCAGAAACTGGGAGAAATCTGACAAGGAATACAGACTGCAGTTCTTTGAACGAGAAAGCAATTTGACAGTGGTGTCATTTACCTGTGCAAATAGTGAACTCTCAGCCATGTGAAGTCATTAAACCAAAGAGAAGAGATCACGTAAAGGAGATGTTTCAGGTCAGTCAGAAAGCAAGGAGTTTGCTGGAGCACTCCCATGGCTGCCTGGGAGGAGGTCAGGCAGGATCCTAGCAGTTTCCTCTGGCTCCAAGACCTGTAAGCTCCTACAAAGATTTATTTAAAACTATCTAAAAATAAGATTGTCCTATTCTGTGAGCTCTGCAGTGTTTAAAACAGGGGTCAGGACACTGCAAGGTCTTCTAGGAGAAGATTCAGGTCAGGTGCGGGAAAACCTGAATTCTCTTTAGAATTTTCCAATGACTTGCTGTGTTGCACTTGGCCAAACTTCTAGTTTCTGTATTTAATTGATAACTTCCAAGGGGTATGGTCTGCTGGGACTGGTATTAAAGCATCTGTGAATAGCATCCTAGCACTCTGAAAAAAAAGATGGAGATGGGGGAGACTGCTTTGGTGACAAGGGAGTCCTCTCTCTGCTGTTACCTTGGATCTTTGTCTCAGTTACTGGCATCACCCATCTTGGGCTTTGCCACAGCCCATCGATGTCCTTCAACTCAGCTCATCACTGGTAATTCTTTTTTATGGTTTGGGTTGAAAGGGAACTTCAAGACCACCTAGTTCTGACACCCTCTGCCATGGGCAGGGACACCTCCCACTAGACCAGGATGCTCAAAGCCTCATCCAGCCTGGTCTTGAACACATGCAGGGATGAAGCATCCACAGCTTCACTGGGCAACATGTTCTCATTATTGGACCCTAAATCGCTGCTGGGCAGTTCTGGTTACTTCCAATAATGAATAACTCTTTTTCAAGGAAACTCAACATTTGACAATCAAATTTGGACGGTGTTCTTGTGCCAGTGCCTCAGCATTCTTGCAATTCAGAAAATAGGTTTCCAGCCCAAGTTCCTATAGGACATGGAGTACAGTTTAAGCCACCCCATCCAGTCAGCAATCCTCTCTCTCAGTTCTGGTGGAGCCTGAAATGAAACAGGAACACTTGGCTGTCAAGAGCAGGCTTTTTGCAGCACTGATTGTTCCCTGCTGCCTATTGGCAGTAAGACTTGACAGTCCTTTGTCATCCCCCACACAGACACAGGCCAAAGACCTCATAGCAAATGCTGTCCTGGGAAAATAGAGATCACAGCTCTTGGTCTATGGTGGGACTCTCAAATATTGCCTCTGACATTGTGTTTGGTAAAGCTTAGAGGAAAAAAAAATAAGTTAGGTCCCATTCCCTGCAGGAAACTCAGCATAGCAGCATCTGAGTTATATCACAACAGCACTATGTCACTTAAATCATGGTTTTAAAAGGCTGCTGATCAACCTCAGAAGCTCATACACCTCCCTTCCTTTGCTCATGAAGCATCTGAGCTCCTCATAACCTTTGACAGATTTAAGGTAATAGCTTGGCTTGCTATGAATAGTCCCCATTTTACAGAGAAAAATATGAGTGACGGTGAAACTAAGGGCCTAATTTTTCAGCCATGATAGAGGTCACCTCATCCACTGCCTTGCACAAAGGCTGTTTCATCTCTTCTCAAACTGTGCTGGCTGCTCTTACCCAGACCCACGCTCAGACACCTCTGCTGATGTAAGGGTGTGTTCCCACCTCCCCAGCCAGTCTCCTCCAGTGCTAAACCACTGGCTTTTGGAGGCTTCCTTACTGGCTGATATCTTTCTCCCTTACTACAATTCATACCCATAACTTCTTGTGCTGTATAGAGAAATCAGATATTTTCCTCTCTGCAGCAATATTTTAAACATTTAAGTTCTCATATATCATAGATTCATTAAGGTTGGAAACGACCTTCAAGATCAGCAAGTCCAACCATCTACTAAATATCAGGAACACTAAACCATGTCCTGAAGGGCCACATCTGGACTTTTTTAAACCCCTCCAGGGATGGTGATTCCACCCCCTTCCTGGGCAGCTTGTTCCAAGGCCTCACCACTCTCTCAGGAAAGAAATTTTTTCTCATATTCAACCTAAATCTCCCCTGTTGCAACAGAACAACACCCACCTCACTACAACCTCCCTTCAGGTAGCATAAGTTTAGAAGTGTTTAGCCATCCAGCAAGGGTGAACTGCTCAGACAGGTAGAGGGATGTGGGCAGATATAGGGAATGAGTATAGTGAGGTAAATATAGGTAAAATCAAAGAATCACAGACTGGTTTGGGTCGAAAGGGACTTTTAAGGTCATCTAGTCCAAGTCCCCTGCAACTAGAGAAAGTTGCTCAGAGACCCGGCCAACCTCCCCTGCAATGGTGCCAGGGATGGGGCAGCCACCACCTCTCTGGGCAACCTGGACCAGGCTCTCACCATCCTCAGCAGCAACAATTTCTCCTTTCTCTCCAGGCTGAATCTCCCTTTTTTAGTTTGAAACCATCACCCCTTGTCCTGTCCCGACAAGCCTTGCTCAAAAGTCTGTCCCCATCTTTCTGACAGGCCTCCTTTAAGTACTGAAAGGTCACAATAAGGTCTCCTGTGAGTCATAAATGCGAGGGCGATCAATTTTTCTCCACCAGTTGAGGAAGAATTGAAATTATCACCTCCAAGATTCCATTTGGCTTTTAGAGAAATATCTCTAATTTCAGTGCCAGTGAAGCAGGGAGCTAAGGAGTCCTCTCTGGTGAACTTTTGCAAGAACACGAGATGAACAGTTCGTCTGGGAAGCAGGGCAGGAATAAGGGATATTTTTCCTCAGTACAGAGCTTTGATGTATCCAGTCACTTTAGCTTCCTTCTCACATTTCTGTGATTTACACTACTGAATGAACTTGTTGATCTCAAGCTACACAAAGGGGCCCTGGGGGCTCCAGGTGGATCAGAGGTTTTATTTATGGTATGTTTCACAGATGCAAACCAAGAATCAATTCCTACACACACACACAAAGAAAACAAACCAAAAAAAAAAACCCCAACCAAAACTAAACACCTCTCTGCAAGCCTGAGAATTGTATTAAAAGAAGCTAAATATCCTCAGTAGAGCTGCCAGTCATTTCAGTTTTCCTGCTGATTGTCTCTTTTCAAATATCTTTTATTGGCCAGAATAAGCATTCAGGAAAGAGGAGGGAGGGGAAAAAGAAAAAAAAAAGGAGGAAAAAAACCAAAGACACTTTCCTTGTGTCAGGATTTGCAGTGATCCAGCAGTCTGCTAGGAGATCTTCATGCCCAGAGGTTCCCTTTACCCATGTTGTTGGATCAGCCTCAGGGTGCAGAGCAAGTCCAGAGCCCCAAAAGTGCAATGTGCTTGTTGTGCATCCAGGAGAAATCCATGCACAGCATTTGCAACAGGTTGATCAAAGCAGGGCATGCGAGAACCACCAGCTATGTCTGGTATGGTTCACGTGGGCTACGTTTCTGGACAGTGTTTCTGAGACGCAATAATTAGGTGCCTTCAGCTTAATCCAATTGATTTCCACTGTTGATATCAGTATCAGAACCAGGAAGGGAAATCAGGTGTCCTTGTGGCTATTACAGTGTTTGAACTGCAAGATTATCTGCCAAGAGATTTAGCTATATTAATCTATCACCGTTTTTTGCTCCAAATAAACCCAGAATTGTGGGACAAGTCATCCTCCAGATGAATGCTGGTTCCTCCTAAATTGCTGTTTTAATCATAGAATGGTAGGGGTTGGAAGGGACCTCTGGAGATCATCGGGTCCAACCTCCTGCCAGAGCAGGGTCACCCAGGGCAGGCCACACAGGAACAGATCCAGGTGGGTCTTGACACACAACCTCTCCCAGCAGCTTGTTCCAGGCTCTGTCACTCTCACAGGAAAGAAGTTTTTCCTTGTGTTGAGGTGGAAACTTCCTGTATTCCAGTTTGTGACCATTGCCCCTCATCCTATCACAGGGCACAATGAAAAGAGCCTGGCCCCTTCTACTTGACCCCCACCCTGCAGATATATGTAAACATTAATCAGATCCCCTCTCAGGCTGTTCTTCTTCAGGCTAAACAGCCCCAGGGCTCTCAGCCTTTCCTCATCAGAGAGATGTTCCTGTCCCTTCATCATTCTCATAGCCTCTGTTGGACTCTCTCTAGTATTTCCATGTCCCTCTCGAACTGGGATCATGACATTATGTTGGATAAGGCAAAGGACCCTGGGTCTTCCTCCCTTGTCATACTACTGGAAAGATGCATGAACCTTTGCAAAAAAACAAGTTTATTTTTAAAACTTTCATGTATTGGGTTCAATAATTCAGAACATATTTCTCAGAAGTGACGTTTGAATTCCTCAAATATTTCCCATTGGTCACCTACTGCTATGATACTTAGAGGAAGACTTAGACATGTGTGACACTCATTTCCAAACAGTGTTCCTGAGATAATCTAGAGAGTAAATCACAGCTTATTTCGTAAATCAGAAATCAAAAGTCATACACAATGTTCAATGAGTGCACATAGGTAGGACTGGCACAGCTCTCTTGGATGAAATGTCTGCCACTGTGTAATAAAATGAAAATTACCCTTTTCAATCTCTTTCCAATGAGAGGAAATAAGTTTCCCTATTGTCAAGCCAGTGATAAATTCAGCTTTTGCATCTCAAAGTACAGGGAAATCTTTCAATTTCTACTTCAGAATAAAAGGTAGCCTTTGATGAACCTGCCATAACGTACCTCTTGCCCCATTCCTGGACTTGGGTTGGACAAGAAACAGGATGTAACAGACCATTTGTGATGCTCTCAAATCCACACAAAATATTCCCTTCAAACAAAGTAGCCAAAAGAGCCACTGCAGGGAAACGTAGAGCTAGAAACAATTTCAGCCAAGACATTTTAAGCATGAATTGTGCCTAGAAAGCCACTCTGGTCAAACTGAAAATGACCCTTGAAACATTTCGTTAGAGCAAGAACACAGTGTAAATTTAACTCAGTTTAAAGCCAAGCTTTATTTTTTTCCAAACTAAAAGAGACTAAGGACTTTCATTTCTTTGATGAATGGGAAAAAAGCTCCAACTTCTTTCCAAAAATAATTACTGCAGGGCAGAGAGTGAGCAAGTGAACGCTGTAAGTAACAAGAGAAAGAAATCCCATTTAATGCTCCAATCTTCAACTGAACATTCAGTATGCAAGGTACAGAACACCGAGGATTTCCTGAAGGGTTACCAATTTCAGGCTTTTGTTAAGGTTTTTGAGGTCTCTTCAGCATCTCTTCAACCACAGAAGCCTAAGCAGCTCAGAAGTGTTAGAGTTTCAAGCCTTGAAATAACTTTTTGGGCAAAAGTAGCTTGTGAAATGCTTACACTGGTGCAACTTAAAAGGAATGTTGAAGTCTCAAAAGTTAAGAAACCCTTTTATGTTGATTGTTACTTTTTCTCCAATGATCTGAAGCACAGAAAGAACTAAAGTTTCACTCATGGAGAACAGAGACAAATTCTTAAATTGATATATGCTTGAAGTACAAGTAATTTGTGTGGGAAAGGTGAACACAAGAGGAGGGGGAAATTGACTTGCTAGTTAAAGAAATTAATTGTACATATCCTTCTGTTTCATAAGACTGTGAGGCTCCTCACTCCAGGAAGGACATTGAGGGGCTGGAGCGTGGCCAGAGAAGGGCAACAGAGCTGGGGAAGGGTCTGGAGCACAAGGGTGGTGAGGAGCAGCTGAGGGACCTGGAGTTCTTCAGCCTGGAGAAAAGGAGGCTGAGAGGAGACCTTC
This sequence comes from Actenoides lindsayi, assembly GCA_025331215.1. Lineage (NCBI taxonomy): Eukaryota > Metazoa > Chordata > Aves > Coraciiformes > Alcedinidae > Actenoides > Actenoides lindsayi. The sequence continues at coordinate 59,458 of WTSP01010682.1, read as the reverse complement.
TGGCTCTCAACAACTCCCTGATAGGAGATTGGAGCCAGGTGGGGTTGGGCTCTGCTCCCAAGGAACAAGGGACAGGACAAGAGGAAACAGCCTCAAGTTGCCCCAGGGAAGGTTTAGGTTGGATCTGAGGAACAATTTCTTCCCCTTGAGGGTTGTCCAGGGCTGTGCCAGGCTGCCCAGGGCAGGGGTGGAGTCCCCATG
>WTSP01010682.1:2549-13858 GCA_025331215.1 Actenoides lindsayi | reverse complement strand
AGATTCCCACCCTGGCTGGACACTGCGCTGCTGGGCCCCCTGCTCTGGGTGACCCTGCTGGGTGGAGCAGGGGGGGGACACCAGAGCAGCTCCACAGGGCCCTGCCAACCCCCCATGCTGGGATCCTGTGATTCTTGCTGTTGACTTTTCAGGCAGCTCTGCAGCTGTAGGGAGCGGGGCACACAGGGATTTTACCCAGAGTGTTAGATGGGCAGTTCCCTCCTTTGAAAAGGTCAGCAAATTCCAGAAAGACACAATTCTATTAAAAACCAACCTGCAAGCAGCACAGAAACACCTGAGACAGTACTTGGAGAAGCGTTTTAATACTCCCTAGAAGCGGCTGCTCAGTGTCTTGGTGTCACAGAAGCCCCTCGGGACACCCCCCACGTTGGTGTTCTTGGTGCAGGAAGCGTCAAGTTAAAGTTCTGATTTCTCCAGGAGATTTAGCATGGCCCAACTTGCCTAATTTTACCCGAGAGGCTTAATTTTCAAGGATTGCTCAGCTTTTAGGAGAAGAAAACAAAAAATAAATGACGAGAGAATTGAAACTTGTCTTCTTAATGCTGCTTTCAACAGCCGGGAGATCCTGACGTTACAGCAGGACCTGCCTTTTTGCATCCAATTCCCTTTCTAAATCCTCAAAATCATCTTAAACCTCTTGGAAAGAGTAGTGAAGGTCCCTTGTAACATCTCGATTGGAGCTGAGAGGCCGAGGTGGTGGGGAGGGCGGGAGGAGTGGATTTTGGCGCTGCAGGTTTGGACAGGACCGTGCCATTCTGGGGCAGGAGCCGGCTCTCTGCTTGCATTGCAAGAAAAAGGGGCAATGGTTTCTTTTAGAAAACACCGATGTTTTGGCTGGAGAAAAGGTGATTTCCTGATAGCAGTTTGCTCTCCTCGGGACAGGCACAATCAGAAGAAGGAGCTGGAGAACAGGTTGGCCTCGGTGAGAACCTTCGTGGAGAGCGGGCAAGCGGACGATGCTCAGATACGGGAGTTTCACATAATACAGATCCAGCAGTGGATCCACACGAGCCTGGAGGAGATCGAGAGCATCGACCAAGAGATGGTCATCTTGAGGAGCAGAGGGACAGTGAAACAGGTAGGAGCTGGCTCCAGAACCGCAGCTCCTGCGAGCTGTTGGACCTGTTGCTGGTAAATGACCCCGAGGAGTTCAGTGGTAGAGCTACGTGAGGTTTATTTCGCGAGTTCTCGGCTGAAATTCAGCTGATTGGCAGCACAAGCAGATGGGGTTTGGTTCATTCCGAGCGGGCAGTGCTCTGATCTCTGGATTAGTCACCGTCTGCGCGCTCGAGGCGGTTGGGGCTGCTCCAAACAAGTAATTAATCTGTCAATTAGTTGTGATGTCGTTCAAACTCAACGCACGTCCGCGGCGTCTCCAGGTGCCACCGAGAGAAATGCCCCTTCCGAGTGGCCAAAGCTGCTCTCACCCACGCGGGTCCCGCGCAGAGCAGCGGTTCTGGGCTTCGTTACCCCCCTCAAACATCCGCCCAGAAACAAAAGCCCCCCGCTGAGCTGCCACGGCCTGGCTGGCATGGGGGTCGGTGGTGTCTACTGCAGAGCCCTGGGCGATACCGTGGCAGGGAGCAGCTCCAGAGCGCCCTGCGTTTGAGCCCCGGGAGGAACCAGCCCGTATTTCACTCTCGGGGCTGAGCTGAGCTGGTTTAGCTCTGTCAGCCTGGCGCTTTGATCAGAGCGGGCCTGACAAAAGCACAGAGAGAAGGGATTTGTAGGAGCTCCCAGATGGAGTTGATGATTCCAACTGGATGAAGGCCCGAATTGTCCGGCTTCAGACGGTGCTCTGACAGCAGAGTCATTTCTCTTCTACCAGACTCGTTTGGGGTGGGAAGCAGAGAAGGGGAATCGTGTCCGCACAATTATTATGTGACTATTGTTTGCATCTCCAGGCTTCAGCACCACCCCATGGTACTTCTCGGCAAGTCAGGACCCCGCTGAAACCTTTCATCCTTACCCGGAACGCTGCTCAGGCCAAGTACGTTCTTTTCGGAGTATTTACTCCAACCTAAACCTCCCCTGGGGCAACTTGAGGCCGGTTCCTCTTGTCCTGTCACTTGTTCCTTGGGAGCAGAGCCCAATCCCCCCTGGCTCCAACCTCCTGTCAGGGAGCTGTTGAGAGCCAGAAGGTCTCCCCTCAGCCTCCTCCTCTCCAGGCTGAACAAGCCCAGGTCCCTGAGTTGCTCCTCACCACCCTTGTGCTCCAGCCCCTTCCCCAGCTCCATTGCCCTTCTCTGGCCAGGCTCCAGCCCCTCAATGTCCTGCTGGGACAGAGAGGCCCAAAACTGACCCAAGGATTCAGATTCTCAGTGCCCGGTGCAGGGGGACGATCCCTGCCCCGCTCCTGCTGGCCACAGTGGTGCGGACACAGCCAGGATGCTGTTGCCCTCTTGTCCCCCTGGGCATTCTCTGGCTCCTCTCCAGCTGCCTGCCAACCAACCTCCCCAGGTCCCTTTCTGCCAGGCAGTGTCCCAGCCGGGAGCTCCGCAGGGGCTGCGGTGACCCGAGGGCAGGAGCCCCTCGCTCGTGCGCCTGCCCTGTTGGTGCCGATGGGCTGGCGGGGTGGCCGCGTGCCCGCTCCCCGCCGAGTGCCACCTCTGCCCGTCTGTTCCCGCAGAGTGTTTGGTGCTGGCTACCCCGGCCTGCCCACCATGACCGTGGACCAGTGGTACGAGCAGCGGGGGAGGCAGGCAGTGGTGTCTGCTCCGAGCGCACCGTCGAGAGCACCAGGTACCGGGCGGCCGACCGGCACTGGGCAGGGGGGAGGAGGGGAGGGCATTTCTGGTGTAAAGCACCCGCTGCCTGGGGAAGAGTAAGAGCTGCCTTGATCAGGCTGTGGGAGTAACTGGTTTCTAGACTGGTTTTCCTGGCGATTCCTGCTTCCTGGCTCCTCTGGTCTGAGAACCTGGCTGGGGACTTTCCAGTGCCTTGTCACACCTCGCTCCTCTTCTCAACCTCCAGCAGGTACCACTGATGAAGAGTTCCAGAAACAGCAGCAGGAGAAAAAAGAAGAGGAGGATGATGAGGAAGCTCTTCAAAAAGCTCGGAACTGGGACGACTGGAAAGATACACACCCAAGAGGCTACGGCAACCGGCAGAACATGGGCTGATGCTCTCACTGCAGCGGGAGCAGGGCCTGGACATCCTGTGAGAATTACCCGTGTCCTGGAGACGGAGGAGGAAATACGTTGTACATGCGTGGAGGTATCCGGGGCTTCTCTGGGAGGCACCAGAGCCGGAGGAGTAAATGTGACCCTGTGTTTTGGTTGACATTAAGCGTCAGACTGAGTGCACTGGTCGTGGGTGGTGGTACCTCAGAGCCCCTGGCACGTGGGGCTCTTTTGGAGAGGTCAGACTGCCTCTGCCCCCACCTCCCGGCAGAGGAAGTCCCTGGAAGAAAAGTAACTGAATTTGGAAACTGCTCTTTGTATTGTGGGTAGATGTATTTATTATTTTTTTTCTCTCTATTTTAAGCAACATAAAATCTCTTGTGCTGCCTTGTTCTTACTGTGAGAATCCCTTGCTCTTTACCTGGGCTCCTCCAGAGCAGGTCTGGGAGATTGGTTTCCATCAGCGAGGGGAGCTCAGGGTGGGAAACAGGCAATGTCAGGCAGATGGGTTTTTTCAGCTCAGGCTCTGCCGTACTGGGCACATCTCAAATAACATGTTCAGGTTTGGGCCCCTCAGTCCCAGAAGGACACTGAGGGACTGGAGTGTGGCCAGAGAAGGGCAACGGAGCTGGGGAAGGGGCTGTAGCACAAGGGTGGTGAGGAGCAGCTGAGGGAGCTGGGCTTGTCCAGCCTGGAGAGGAGGAGGCTGAGGGGAAACCTTCTGGCTCTGACAGCTCCTGACAGGAGGTTGCAGCCAGGGGGTTTGGGCTCTGCCCCCAAGGAACAAGTGACAGGACAAGAGGAAACAGCCTCAAGTTGCCCCAGGGGAGGTTTAGGCTGGAGCTGAGGAACAATTTCTTCCCCTCCAGGGCTGTCCAGGGCTGTGCCAGGCTGCCCAGGGCAGGGGTGGAGTCCCCATGATCCCTAGAGGTATTGAAAAGCCATGCAGATGAGGTACTGAAGTGGTGGGCTTGGCAGTGTCAGGTCAACAGCTGGACTTGATGATCTTAAATGTCTTTTTCAACCAAAATGAATCTATGAACAACAGGCACAAACATTGCAAGGCTTGTGCAGGCACATGAGCTCAGCACACAAGCCTCTGCCCTGACTTCTGAAGGAGGTGTTTCCTCCTTTCCACTCCACACTTCGTTGCTGGGGCACCTCTTCTACTACACAAGTGTTTATTCTCGTGCTGGCAGGTGAAATCCAGCATATGCCTCTGTCACATCACCCCCATCAGTCACCTATATTATCTTAGTGGTTTTGCAAACAGCCGGGGCATATTTTTCAATAACACCAGGGTAATTAGTTGAGCAAAGGCTGAAAGGCAAACCCTGACCTTTATAAATCTTTGAAAATATGGTCTGCCCCCATGAAAGTAGGAGATAGCCTGGGAATCCCCCTAAGTTGAAACAGGGAGGTGGTAGGGCTAGAACTTCCAGTAATGTGATTGTCATGTTGCTCAAATACCAAATCTCAGACTAACAGCAGGTGGGATTTATTACTTTTTCATTTGCTATGTAAATCAAAGTGAAGGCATCAGAAGGAGCAAAGGGAGAGAGGGGAAATGCTGTTCAGAAGGTGTCATAGACTAATCAAATGTAATCCTTTATTCAACGCTTAGTTGAAAAAAAAAAAAAAAGAAAAGAAAAAAAAACCACCAAAAAAATGAAAAGAAATTCTGTCATCCTGACTTGAAGTACACGGAAACACCAAGTAAGACAAGACAATTCCCCTCTGAGCCTGTAAGAGCAGAGGTAAATCTGGATATTAGATACGTACAAATGCTAATCAAACCCCAGTGTGGGAAAACTACAGGCATGAGGCATTTTATTCTGCATGTGTTAAAGGAATAATAATTAAAAAAAAAAAAGTGGATGGGATGATCGGGGGAGGTTATCTGCTCTATCTACACATCCTAAGGCTGGGCCAAACGTATCTAAAATGATGGGAGGAACAGCAAGATGAGAATCACATCGCTGGCTGCCTTCTGGCCTCACTGTATGTTATTTTAATTTCAAATCTCAAGTCCAGCAGTAGCCTGCAACGTTTTCTCTGCATCTCATACATAGCAGAACCGTTGGGCAATAAACCAGCAACAGTCCCAGTGGGTTAGACCTGGGTTATTGAGGCACACACTTGCCAAAAGATCAAGTAACAGAGAGCTGTGAACTGTCACCTGTGCAGAAGTCCCTCACCCTGGGAGATGGCTCTGGACCAGTGACTAAAGGGAACGGGGAGGTCCGGCACTGCGGGAGCAGGTCTCCTTTATCTGGGCTGCAGCTCTTTGATGTCAAAGTCCACAAAGCTGTGGGAACGAAAGCCTTGAAAGCTGGAGGACTTTAGAGTTTGCAGGGGGGTTAGAGACGTGCATTCTGGGATTTAGAAAAGGAGGAGGAAGAAAAGATTTGAGAGATAGCGGAAGAATCACGCCCTGGAAGGGAAAGTTTTTTAACGAGTGCATGTAAGGAAAGGCCAGCGCAGCAAATTCTGGGAATCTTCTCTTTTTCTTGCGTTTTAGTGTCCCAAAACACAGGTCAATAACCACTGCTTTCGCCAGGGCGTTTATCGCGTAATAGAATTTCTCCTTTGCCACTTCGTTTTACGGCAGTGACGTGACAATGGCAAAGCCTGCCTGAAACGTCAGAGGCAACAACCGCGTCTCATAAAAGGTTGACGCCCCCGCCGTTCCACATCGAGGCACCTTCTGACGTGCGTGTGCATTATACGAGACGACCCTCGCCACCAGCAAGTGGGACTAGCACAGAAGCTGCAAAGCCGGCCACACGAGGCAAGCAGAACGCCACGTCAGCTGCATAAATGGCCTCTGGTGACCTCTCTCAAAAGCTCTCATGCCCTCGCGCTGCGATTTAGAAAACAGAAATAGCTCTGCGCCCTCCTGTGCGTTTTCTCCTGACGTTGCCTCACGTATTCTTATCTGGTTAAGGTCTCCTACGAAAAAGAACAAGCTCTTCCATGGTTTTTGTTACCTGGTTCAAGAGAGGGTTTGGGGGAAGATGCCAGAGCAGCGGCCAGAAACAGAAGTTCTTTATGCAGAGCTGCAAGAGCAGCGGTTCCTCGGTCCCTGAGATGTTAGCAGGATGGGACAGGTCTTCATCTCCTCTCCTCTCTCACTCCTCTGCCTCTTTTTTTTTCTTGGTGTGGTTCAATAACAGCAGCAAAGGGAAAGAAAAACAAACCTCACCTGAGGAAACGAATGCAGATGATGTGCTAATGCCACATGAGTCCCCAGGTACCCCTCCAGTGGCACCAGTCATCAGCTTCTCCTGACTTCGGTTGTGTTTTGGCCTGTATCTTTGCTCTGCTGGGGAAAGAACTGAGACCTTCATCCAGCCTATGTGCTGTGCCCATATACTGGTCTTTATGTACCTGAAGGGGGGCTGTAGCGAGGTGGGGGTTGGTATCTTCTCCCAGGTGACTGGCGATAGGACAAGAGGAAATGGGCTGAAGTTGTACCAGGGGAGGTTTAGGTTTGATATTAGGAAAAATTTTTTAATGAGAGAGTGGTGGGGCCTTGGAATAGGCTGCTCAGGGAGGGGGTGGAATCACCATCCCTGGAGGTGCTCAAAAAACATCCAGATGTGGCCCTTCAGGACATGGTTTAGTGGTCCTGAGAATATTTAGTAGACGGTTGGACTCGATCTTGAATGATGATGGTCTTAATGGTTCTATGGTCCTCATACTGGGTTGTGTTACTCCTGCCTGGAACAGTTCTCTTTTATTGTTTGTTATGGGGTATTTCTGCAACACAACCACTCACCTCTATGGCTTTCCTAGGGAATGAGTTTGAGGTGAGGCACTCGAGATGAAAGGGAACTGCCTGGCTGGGAGGGCAACAACAACTTAGGAAACCTCTCTATAGAATGGAAGTTCCTACAGGGGCATAAAGAAATATACAGCCCAGGGACTACAGAGTCAAAGCAGGGTTGTGTCACTGGTTTCTTCAGACCCATCTTAGGTGGCAGTTAACAAAACTGGAACCATTAAAATAAGGGAGAAAGCCTGGAGCCTCGCTACCAGGCTGCAAACTGACAAATGGCTGAGCCCAGCAGTGTCACACTGAAGGCAAAAATTCTTAAGAGAAGCCCCTCCATCCATTCCAGCACCGATTCTCTTTCTTAATGACATAATATGAGATCTTCCTATTAAAAAAAGGCTCTTTAAATGCCCTCTCCTTTGAAAGCTGACCAATGCTAGAAGTCATTGTGATGTTTTTTTTCACTTGACCTCTTACAAGGAAACGTCTAATTCAGCAGGAACCCAAGACAAGTTGAAGACCAGCCTTTGGCAGGACAGTTTTCCAGTTCTGACTGCCATGTACTCACAGACTCAGAGGAGGAATGATCTCTCCAACAGGAACGTTGGCTGCCGAAGCTGGAAGCTACTTGGGTGCCTGCGATGTTGCTTCCTCGTGCCGTGTTGGAGCCTGTTGCTGACAGGAGCTCTTGGTTCCCGATGCCTTGGCATCCTTCCTATCATTTCTGTGGCCCCATGCCTGCTCCGCCTGGAACGCGCCTCGTGCTTTCACGGCTGGCTTGCCCTGCACAAGGCATGCTCGTTCTGACATTGTCACCACATGTCGCCTTTCGAGTTTTCAAAGTGAATTTGGAATAGTCACTGTGCTTGCTCTAAGCAGCATCTTTATCCTGAGAGGATCTGGGGCTTACGAAGGGAGAAGGAACATCTTTATTTCTCTCGTCGCCAAGAACTGCTGGAACCCCTCCGCTCACTTGTCATTGCCTGTGTTTGTTTATCCTCTCTGCTTTGCCCCTCAATTAGCAAAGCCCTGCAAAATACCATGTGCAGGAGAGGGAACAAATGGGACCAAAGTCCTTCTTGCCATCTGCCAAAGAATCCCTCTGTCCCTTCCAACCTGGTGTCTCCAGAAGGACGGCGAGAGAGCCAGGGGCACATCACATGGACCTCCCCCAGGTCAAACAAGGATCTCTCTGGTTGTTACTGTAAGTCCATTTTCAGCAAGCTTTAGAGGAGAGGGGAGAAAAAAGAAACCTTTTTTGCCCATCCCTTAGATCCTTGATCCATCCTCTCAGTGAGGAGTGACCACAGCAGCCCAGCTCAATGGAAATCCTAATCCTAAAGAACCTGGCCCCAAAAAGAGGTTCAACAGATGTATTATTTTTGGAGTGGTGTGTGCTTTCTAGATATATTTTTGGAAGAGGTTAGATGTGTGAAAAGCTGTTTAATAATTGAGTTTGTTTAGAAATGGGGCTTTAAAAAGACCCACTGTCTAAAGTAACAATAACATGTCTGGTTTTACCTTTAAGGTGCCACTGACCTTTGGTTAGATCCATCCAAGCAAATCAGTTAATCATTTGGATTGACATCAGCTCTTTCCTTGAAGGCCAGAGGTGATGCTTCTGATGGGACCCTGTTATGTTTGAATCAGATCTTATCACAACAGAAAATTTCAACAGAAAATTTTGTCAACAAATGAATAAAGTTGGGTTGTTTTGTTCTTTTTAATAAAGGAAGTGGCAAAACACCATTTTCCCCAAATTTTTCAAGGTGTACTTTTGAGTTTCAAAGGAAACAATCATAGAAAAATATTCTAAAAATCACATCAGAGATAAGCTGATGGATATTAAAGAGGACTGGCTTTCCCAACAAAGAAGAACAAAGGTGTGACTGTCGAATCTCAACCTCAATTTTCCATTCGCAATGATTCAGGCAACCGCAATTCAGCCAACATCAGGTCAAATGGAAGGAAAACCCTATTTTTCAGCCCAGAAGTGCAGTATATCTGCCTTTCACAGCATGCCAAGGAGACACAAGCAGATCCAAGAGCATTTCCTTAAGCAGCCACAACGTACCACACCCTATTATGTTTGTTAATGGTATTGTTTTAAATTAGGCTTAATTTTTCTTTTTTAAATTGTTTTCTGATTTATATTTGCAGGGTTGCATTGCACTGAAGAGCTTAGCTCGTACTAGAGGAATAAGAGAGAGAAAGAGAGATCTGGAAACAGAATTACATAGACTTCTCAATATAATCTTGATCGCTTCTTAACTGGGAGCTGATGGTCAGACAAGACCCTACAGCAGAGCTTCACAATTCAGTTTTGCCCAGCTAGGCAGGAAAACAAACAGACCTACAAAGCTTTCAGCACCGGAGTTCTGAACTTGCCCTCTGCACAGACACCAAGCCTCAGGACAGCTTCATACAAACCCCATTCAGCAGCCTGACTTCACTCCCACGTCCCACTGCACGTCATGGGAACGGTGGTGGACAAGAAGTTCACCATGACCAGCAATGTGCCCTTGTAGCCAAGAAGACCAATGGTCTCCTGGGGTGCACAAAAAACAGTGTTGCCAGCAGGATGAGGGAGGTTGTCCTCCCTCTCTACCCTGCTCTAGGGAGGCCATCTCTGTAGTACTGGGTCCAGTTCCGGCCTTCACAGTTCAAGAGAGACAAGGAACAACTGGAGAGAGGCCAGTGGAGGCTATGAAGGTACTGAGAAGCCTGGAGCATCTCTGTGCTGGGGAAAGGCTGAGAGCCCTGGGGCTGTTCAGCTGGAGAAGAGCAGCCTGAGAGGGGAGCTGATCAATGCTGAGCCAAAGCTAAAGGGCCCCAGGGGGCAAGAGGATGGGGCCAGACTCTTGTCAGTGGTGCCCAGAGACAGAACAAGGGGCACTGGGTACAAACTGGAACCCAGGAAGTTCCGTCTGAGCAGGAGAAGAAATTTGTTTGCTGTGAGGGTGTCAGAGGCTGGCCCAGGCTGCCCAGAGAGGTTGTGGAGTCTCCTCTGGAGACTTTCAAGACCTGTCTGGATGCATTTCTGTGTGATCTGCCCTAGTTTTGGTCCTGCGCTGGCAGGGGGGTTGGACTCGATGGTCTTTGGAGGTCCCTTCCAACCCCTAACATTCTGTAATTCTGAGTGTGGATCTTCCCCTGAGCAGATGCCCAGGGTCCACAGACCCCCAGCCTGAGCTGGAAGATCATCAGGACTCCAAGATAACAAAGCCCACTCCAGTCCTGTAACACTGACACAACCAAAATTTCTCAACCACTGGAAACCCCAACTCTTTTAGATTGCATACCAGCAATAAATTAGGAAGTTTGTAGGACTTCATTGTGCAAAGAGAATTAGACCTTTTGTATGCAAACCAGCTCAAGACAGGAGATACATCTTTAAGAAGAAAAACTGTAAACCACCAGTTATTAATATCACTGACATTTAGTCCAGCCTAGACTTGATATGTCATAATTTTGCTGTTTGCTTATGAAATATGTATGATGGCCTCTGCTCTGTGGATTTCTAATGAGAATAAAATACTGGCAGCTCCATTTTTAGAGTGGGAAGGGGAAATGCAAGTGCTAAGAAAATCTAACTTAGCATCCACACCTCTAATATCCAGTCTGCTCCAGAAAGTCACATGGGAAATTACTGCCACGGTTGGCTTCTCATTCATACCTGTCTCACCATGTCCACGTCCTTGTAGACTGTGGCAAACAACTTGAAAGGTGAGCATGTGGAGGGCTACAAACAACGGCCTCTCGGACTGGAGGTGCAAAATAAGAAGGTTTCTTAGTATTCAACCGTTTCTTTCAGACCAACGAAGGAGACAAGTTATAAGGAGAAATTATGCTGAAGCTGTAGTTCCCTGAAGTCAGCAGCAAAATACCTGTGGAGAGCAGTGGGGAAAAAAATGTCCTCTGTGCTGTATGTCCACGGCCTTGCTGCTGACCTCTGCTGTGATCATGGCACACATCTTAAGGCCACAGCTTTCAAAGCAGCCTAGGGCTTAAATATAGAGGAGCATCTGTCTTGTTGCTAAAAGGTTCTAAACTAATCTAGTGCTGAATTACTCAATTTTCTTGTAAGGCTTTGAAACCAGTCGATACATGACCTTTGAACTTGCTCTGCTACTGTGAGGAAGCTCTCCAATGGTCTGTAGAGGTTGCATTGGGAGGGGGTGGATGCTCTTCAGCAAGGCTCTGGCTTTTGAAGCTCCAGCCTTATGGTGTGTCTCACAGAATCACAGAATGGTAGGGGTTGGAAGGGACCTCTGGAGATCATTGAGTCCAACCCCCCTGCCACAGCAGAGTCACCCAGGGCAGGCCACACAGGAACAGATCCAGGCAGGTCTTGAAAGTCTCCAGAGAAGGAGACTCCACAACCTCTC
>WTSP01010681.1:0-22463 GCA_025331215.1 Actenoides lindsayi | reverse complement strand
TGCCCGGCCTCGCTGAGGAAGGGGCTCCTCAGCCCTCTTCGTAAGGCTCGCCCAGGGCTCGTTCTGCAAGCTGTTCTCGGAGCAGGGGTGCTCAGGTGCAGTCTCCAGACACCCCAAAAAAAACCCGCACAAAAAGAGGTGCTTTCCCTCCCGAGTTACATCTCCTTGGTCACCCCTACCTAGAAGATGAAGGGGAGTCCGAGAAGAGTGAGTTTTTGCAGGTAACTCTGGGGGTTTTGCAGCTAACACTGTATCGACCTCTATGGAGCCCCGAGTTCTTCACTAAAAACACCGGTGCATTTGCTGCTGTGAAACTAAATTGCAGCACCTTACTTGTAAAGTACTCCTGCACACACAGGGAGAATAACATTTTAATCAGCAGGAAACTGTGTCTCTTCATATCTTATATACAGTGCCATTTATCTTCTGTATAAATCTACACAAGTGATTATATTTTAGAAACTATCATGGTTTTTAGACTCCAATAAGCCCAGTCCTCACTGTCTCCTTTTAGGTCAGAGATAAGGGGATTTGTGGTGCACAGCAGAAGCCAAAACGTTCCCCAGGAACATAATCCCTCGCAAGCTTGAGGGGTCTGAGGAAGGAGAGACCAATTGCTTTGTGTTGGACATGGCCTGTTTTGTGTTGGACATGGAGCTGTCCAAAACCAGAGATTTTTGCCTTTTGTTACATTCCTTACAAACCTACCTTTTAAAGAAATGCTTGAAATCAGCAACAACTAGTTCTAAACTAATTTGCTTAAGTGTCTGAAAAATCTCCAGTATTTTTCTCTTCAGTGCCTAAAATATTGAAGCCTTGACTGCAGGTAGATCTCCCAGACACTGGTGCAACTCAAATGATAAACTGTAACCATGAAGCCAACACCCAGCCAACACCTACCCAAGGCAGACGTGGTTGCACTTGCACTGACATCTCCCATAACATCAGTCTCTTCCATCTTCCTAGAACAAACTCATCTTCAACCAGCCCTGTTTCTGAGAGGACTGAGGGTGACCAGCTCTGCCCTTCAGACACAGCACAGCCCTAAGAGATGACGTAGGTGGAATTTGTTCAGTTTGCTAATGGGATATTTCAAAACCAGATACTTCAATTTTCCCTTCATAAAGAAAATGCAGTATTTATTCACTGTATGTTTTAACTCTACAACAGGCATTTCACTTCCTTCTTGTCCTCATCAAACAAGCTGACTCAAAAAGCAAACTGATAGGACCTTTACCCAGAATCTTAAGCATATGAGAGTCTGATATTGATAATGAATCCATAAACATGGGCACAGTAAGACATTTATGATAGAAAGGGACTAATCTGTCAGTTTTCCCTAGCTCAAATGAAGCAATAATAAGTAACATATCATTCTGCATATATATATATTTTTAATTACTCACTCTGTAGTCCTCTAGAAGCTCTTGCATTGCACGTAAGCATCCTTTATTGGAAATCTGGGCTGAGGTGGGCCTCCAGTACTTCCTGATAGAAGCCAGGTTGAAATTCATGTGCTTTCTTTTCTGTTGTGCTCACCCTTGATAAAATTAGAAAGAAGACACAAGATTCAGTTCTTACTCACATTTCTTCAGGTGTCAGAAGACAGCTGAGTTGAGGTCACTGTGAATGATTTAATTTATTTTTTTTTTACTTCTCCTCAGATCTGCCTTTCCCTCTCCTTCAAAGGCAATAAGCTTTCACAAGATACATAGGGAAAGCCCTTTTATTCTTGGTGTATACATATGGCTTTTTCTAGTGTTAAGGGGCACGGATGTCCTCCCCTGCAGCCCAGGCCTTTAAAGATGCTCAAAGAAGAGCCAGTCACTCAAGCACTTCTGAAAACCCACTTTGCAGCTTCCTTCCCAGTAGACAACAGAAGCACTGGTTCAGCTGGCATGGATGGGTACCTGAAGACACAAAGCCTAGGGAAGGGCACAGGACAGTCGAAGGGGACACACCGAGACACAGGGTGCCAAAGCAGAAGCACACAAGCCTCACAGCACACAAGAGCCATGGAGGGGATATAAACCGAGCTGCCAGCTATGCCAGGTTTAAGGGCACTGTGCATCCCCGAGGCCCCAGTTTGATAGACAGGAGTGTCCCTGCCTCCCATCCTCGCCCTGTCATTTCCAATTTGAGCAGGAGCTTTCTGGGACACTGGTCATCCCTCTCCGCGTACCCAACACTGTGGAGCCCACGGTCAGCTTGACCTATAACTGCTGATATGAGAGCAGTACAGTAACAGCTGAGGAAATCTAACCTACTATGAAATCAATTAGTTACATAAAGAGATAACTGGGGTGTCCAGAATATTGGGGAGCAGATTAAAGCTGATTCACTGGTTTAGTAAGAAGTGCTTGTTCACCACAGCCCATGCCCTGTAGTCTGAAAGAGCAGAACCACAAAGCATGCATTGACTTGATTACAGCCTGTTTTCACTGGATGCTCACTGGAGCCTGCTCTGCTCCTCTCCATGCAAGCTTTCCAGTTTTTGTGAATCTGCAGATGGTTTTATAGGAGAACTATTTAAAAGGTTTCATCCAAAATCCGAATCTTCACAGTTTTAGGGTCGCAGGGTTTCAGAAAACCATCACTCTGTCACAAGCAGAACTGTTACTTTGGGTTTTCACAGACAGCGGGACACTTGTACTTCCCCCCAAAGCTAGCAGCATATTCTGCCATTTAAGAACAGGGGCTTGGGCCCTTCAGCACAGACCAGAGCAATACAGCACAGCAGAACTACCAGCAGCCAGCTATGGAGTGCAATGCACATGGGCCAGCAACGTGCACAGTGCTACTCTGCTCACCCTGGGAGGAGGCAGCACAAGCCAAGACTGACCCAGAAAATGTCTGAATTGTCACAGAGTTGGTCTGTAGGACCACTGAGGCAGAGAGAGAGGCCTACAGTTTTCAGTGGGATGTCAGAAGTCTACACAGACCGTGAGGTGGGAAGGAGTTGTGAAGGACAACGAGACAACCTGAAGCATCCACACCCCAGAGAAACAGACCTCTCTTTATCTCATGAGAGATAAGACAATAGGGTGATTTATTTTTTTTAAAGCTCACAGGAGATTTCTCACTTACAGCCTCTCATACAGACAGAGCCCTCCAGACAGATAATCGGCACCTGAGGATCGAGTACAGGTCTGACCCTGCTCCAAAGTGGGTCAAGCTGATCACACGTTTTGCAGAAGGGCGCTTTGCCACGTGCAGCTGCTGCAAAACGTGTTGCACTGGCACAGAGCAAGTGTGATAGTGCTCACCAGCTACCAGAGCTGGCTTTCATTTATGTTATTCTCTCATGATTCCTCATTAAACGAATCCTCCTCAGCAGCCTCCAGATCCAAGTGAGAGGGTGGTGTCAGACTGAGAAGTCATGTGATTTCCAGCCCCTTTGCCAGAGCAGCTCCAGGAACATCAAGTGGCTCCAGAAGAGGCCACAACTCTATTGCTGCTTCCAAGCTGCTAACTCAGAGGTGACTCTTCTCTAGTTTTCAGGGGAGGTTCTGTTTTGTTCTTCAAAGCAAGAGCTTGACGACAGTGTTTGAAACCAGACAATGGTGCTGACACTTGTGGGTACACATTTGTAGATAAATGCTCTGGAAGTTTTTAGGCCAAAAAATATCAAACCTGAAACTGTCATACATCCAGATCTTCCCCTCCCTAGAGGGCCACACAGTAAAGGGAATCACTTTTCACTGTCTGTGAAACAGAACTACATAAACCTTCTGCCTTATGTCTCCTTTTCTCCTGCTCTGAGAAAGTTTGCTCTCTATGGACCATAAGCAAAATATGCAGGCACTCAAAACTAAATTGGCACGTCTTTCCAGACACAGCACAAGTCTTGTATCCACCAACCTTTTGAGGATGCTGGTCTGGAGGGGGCAAAAAAAAAGGAGAGAGATGGGAAGAAGAAAAATCAATGTAGGACAGGGGCTCCTAAGTGCTCCAGTGCTGGGGAGAAACAGAGTTAGAAGGTGATTTCATTCAGCTGGTGACAACTGATGAGGCAAGAACCATGGAAAGGCAGGTTGAGAATGATCTGCAAGGATATTAATCTTCTGCTGAAAGATAAGATTAACAAGACTGAAGAAGGGAATCAGCCCTGAAGTCTTCTTTATCCTATCAAGGTCATCAGTATGTTACCCTTTCTCCCCACATGGTAGGAGAAAGTGCCTGAATCTTCAGTGAGGTAATTTTGCAGCATCACTGCTGGGATATGAACCTCCTTGGCCATCCCTTGGATGTGGGCCATCCATCTGCCTTTCCAACCAGGAGCATCTTCCTGAGGCACTGCAGCCACTTAAAGCTTTTCCAGGAAAAGGAATGAACTGTTAAATCCCTCAACAAAAACAGGTTTAATACAACCTAATACTAAGTCTGCTTTAATCATAATTACCTTCTGCAGAACAGACTACTGCAAATTCTAATCACAGCCCTCTGCCCTTCTGTTAATTAGCTGCTGCAGACAAGTTATGCCTTTAAAACTCACACAGCACTTAAGCAAGTACTTGGGAGTTGCAGGGAAGTGTGAAAATGAACATTATGCAGCCCACTGAAAAGGTTTGTTTTCCAGTATAGGTTCTACAGATCTTCCTCATATTCTGTTTGCATTTTATGGATGCCCTCATAGACTGATGTCTGAAAAACTGACTTATTTTCTGCTACTGATTTTTAATATTTACAAAGCATTGATCATAACAACATGCAAGCAGCAGCACTCGCTTCCACTCACTTTCTATTCATTCTCCCAGCCTTTGACTTCTCCCACATAAAGGGGATAACCTATTATTGCAGTTTAAGTCATTTACCTAAATGCTGGGAGTTAAACTGCTCCAAACCCAAAAGTTTTCCAAATGTTATAAAAATACATGGATGTGAAATCCCTGGCTTTCAACAGGGGAATTCTTCAGTTTGCTCCCTTCTTCTGTGAACCACTGTTCTTCCAACAAACACCTCCCAGGGCAGTTCACCCAGCCTTTCACCAATGTGAGGCTATGACACCGTCCTGTGCTGTACTCGGAAACGTTTGGAAGTCCTGGGGCAGTAACTCAGCTACTGGGAAGAGGGCCACATCCCCATGAGGGTGGTTTAGCAATCAGTTAACGCTCTGCGTTACTGCAGCATTGTTGGGTAATAAAGCACTGGATCATAATAAAGCAACAAAAAGAAAAAAGATAACTGAAATTACACAATTACTGAAAACATTTACAAATCCTTTCTTCCAATAAAAATCGCAAGAACCAAGGGTGAATCACCCCCCCAGAGTGATGCAGCCAGCTGCAGCATCTACAGCCTTTGAGGACACTTAGTTTGAAAAGTCGGAGACACTGTGTAAATTACTGAAGCACATCCAGCCAACAGGCTGTTCACTGTTTGTATATTTGCTTTGTGCTGTTTAAAGAAATAATATTAGTCCTTTCATCTGAGGCAGGTAAGATTTTTCTTTTCATTAAAGCTAAATAAAAGCATGAGTGACATGAGTCGCATGCTGCTCTGAGCAAACAAGGTGCAGTTTCTCCTACCAAAACCTCTGCAAGCTTTCTACAAAAGGTTAGTAAAGACCCTGCTGGGGCAGGGGAGAAACAATAACCCGATTTGTTTTCACCAGTGAATATGATATCACAAACTTACTATCAGCTGCATTTCAAACAAAATTGTTGTCTGACTGGGACACGAAGTCCTGAAAGAGCTTGTTGCTCCAACGACCCTGGAGTTAGTGGGCACAGAAGCTCCAATTACAACTTATTTTCTTACCTGCTCAGTATTGGCCAAGTCACCTCAAGTTAAATCTGCAGGAAACAACAGAGCTCTGGTCCTGTACCAGGGAGCAAAACCTCCCCATGTTACTACAGCAAACAGGATTCGATTCAGTAACAACCATCAAGCAGGGGTGGGGCAAGCCAAGCGGAAAGCTTGACAAACTGATGTACACCCCTTTGCAAAGCCGGGATCCGCGAGGGACGTGGACGGGCAGAGCACTCCTGCTGCGGAGCTCAGGAAAGGGTGAAGGGGGTGCTCACAGCTGTCTGCACAGCAGTCTGAGATGAGGTTATGTCGCTGACCACACCAAGCCCGGCCATCAGCCCCAAGGCCCTGGCAGAGGGAGAGAGGCTGAGAAGCTGCTTGGTGCTGAGGGCTCTCGCACCAAAGCTGCCATTGCCATAAGCTGCAGAGAGCTCAGAGTACAGTGCACAAAACGCTTGACCTGAATATGAAAGGCAAAGCATCCAAAAAAGAGAACAGTGTCTGAGAGCCATAAGCAACCAGACACCAGCACTGAGAACAGCCACTCAGCACTCACAGCAATAAGGGATCCAAAGCCAGCGATTACTTCTGACCAGATCCCAGCACTTCTCCATCCCCTAAGCAGAAAGTGCAGTACAAGTGGACTCCATTCAGTGAGGACCCACCCTGTGAGTACTACTTCTACTGCATTACTATTTCTATTTAAAAACCTCAAAAGTTATCCAGTTCTTTCACATCATAGGCAAACACAAAGCAAAATAGAAGTGACTGTTTGTTAACCTCAGCCTGTTGGCCTAATTAGTATAACAGCAGCATATTTTGCATTCAAAGTGAGGTGGAATAAGCTAACAAAGGAGAAGGCTTTGTACTTGCTAATGATATGAGTAAGCACAGCTCAGAAAGCTATTCATTAGACTTTGATCCACTCGGAAAAAAGACCAAGAGCTCTTCAGGCACTTGTGACAACACAGCCTTACCGTGAGCGTGCCTCATGACCCGCCTCTACCATGCTCTATTCATTTAGGGAGTTCATCTGCCATTAGATTTGTTCAATGTAAGAAGCAGAGACACTGCATTCAATATATTTTACACAACTTAAAAATAGGTAAGGCCTAGGGAAATCAGGAGCTGACTCTAAGGTCTCAAATAGAACACACTGGGTCTGCCTGTTAGGGCAGGTTTGCTGGATGCATTTCACCTCCTTGCTGTAAAGAATCAGCCTTTTTGAAACAGGCCATGGCTGGATTTTTCTTTCCTAGCCAATGTTATGTTCCATCAGCATTTCAAAGTGAAACGAGCTCGGAGGACCGTTCTCAGTCTGCAGACTTCAGCCCCCTCCATCTGCCAAAATCCCGGTGTTCACACAACAAACCAGACTGCTGAATGCAGACTGGTCTGGGCACCGACCACTGGTCACTGTGAACAAAGTCAATTAAATCACAGTTACTTTCTGCTGTAAAGATGAAAGCCAGCAAACAAAGTGCACCCTTCAATGCACAGCAGGGACTCCAAACACACCAGCAATTTTAAAACATTCAGCCTGGGAGCTGTGAAACACATCATCATTTCCAAGACGGACAAAAGCTGTTCATCTCAGTGTTCTCATGACAGACGTTTTTGTCCCCTCTGAGCTTCTTTTATCTTATTAGATTTTAGCTCCCATTATAGTTAGGATAATTTTGCAATGGGGCAAAATTAATTAGTTTGCATCAAAGAAAGGATCCTTGAAACATAACACTAATTAGTTTCATCTGCCTGATTAGAGGGATTTGCTTTTAGTAACACTTGGTGCAAAATTTTGTTTCAGAGAAATACAACATGAGAAGAATATTCAGGGCTAAAAGCATTACCTAAACAGTAACCAGGATAATGGATAAAAGATTAGGGTAGTAAACTGCAAGCAGACATGTAACAGAATATTGACATGAGGGTGCAAGTGTAGAACAGAAGAGGTTAATGAAGATTTAACAAAGATGTATTTGTGCAAGCAGAGCTTGGTACAATTCGCAATGATGTATTTAGTGACCTAACACTACACTTCCCACCTACTCATAATGCTTTTACAGTAATTAAATGGAAAAGAGCTAGGGATGGGAAAAGAGAGTACTAATTTTTATAAAAAGAGAACAAAATATCCATTCTAGACGAGTCAAACTAATTTTTATCATCTGGCAAACTACCTGGACAAAATACCTGCTTATTTGTATATCTGGTTTTAGTCAAGAACAAATTGTGTTTAATCAACTTTGTTTTCAATTGATGGGAGAACTGCTCCAGAGGACAAAGGTATTTCTTGCTTTTATTAAGCTTTTTCACCCCATCCACTTTCTCTTACCCTACTAGTATAATTAAGAAAACACAGTCTAGAATGAATTTCCTGATAGGCAGGTGCAAATTCACCTGAAATAGTAAAAATTTTGCAGGTAAATTGGGTATAGAATATCATAGACCATCTGCATAGACACATGCTGCATCCTTTGCAAACAGACACAGGACATGAGCGCATGTAGTGGAGGAGAAGGGACCAGCCTTCCCCGTGGTTACATGTGCCCATCAAGCTCTCCAGCACATACACAAGACTAGAAGTGAAGGCGCGGTGTTGGGAACAGGGGGGGCCCCAAGCTGCTGTCAGAACAGCTCTGTTTGAGAGGAGGCAAAAAGCCCACGTTTGGGCCAGGATGTGCTTTTCCACAACACTCTCCACCTGGGGCCAGACAAAGCAACCAGTTGACACTTGTGGCCGTGCTCTCGGAAGCACGCGGATAGGTGGCCGCGCAGCACAGCCCAACACGTGGTCGCTTCTGGCTGGCAGAACTCAGGGTGGTCAAATACAAAAAGGCCTTGGATAAGCTGAGAACTGAATTCAAACCTGTTTTCTCTCTTCCCTCTCTTTTGATAAAGTTTCAACTCCAATATTACCACTGTTGTCAAAATGACCTAGATCTGCCATAAGCAACACTGAAACCGTGACGTTTTCATCCTTTCGCCAACCTCACACGGGAATTTAGATTTAAAACCCCCTCATTTCAAACACTCCTGGGTCCTCTTCCTCAGATGCCGCGCACACACTGCACCTCCATGCTACCTTTCTCCTGCTGCCCTTCTGCAACAGGTCAAAACAACAGAAAAGACCATGCCTGTTATTCACAAGCTTTCCGTTACCTCTCAGGAGCAAAAGGGTCCAGAGCATGCGTGGGAAGGGAAAAGCTTTGTTTAATTTAATTAAGGTTACTTCTTTCAAGGCTGAGAAAACTCAGGGATTAGCAGAACAACTGGTTAATTAAATCATGATGGCAGCTCCTTTACCTCATAAAGACAACCACATCACACTGTGTCACATTCAGCAGGTTCTTCCCAGAAAGCACACTCAACATTCACAGCATGGACCAAAACCAGGTCCACCACACAGAGGGGACTGCAGTATTAAGAGCTCTTCTAACGTAAAAGGCAACAGCTGTGGAGTAGCACTGTGATTATTTTCAACACACCCATCCTGAGGGCAGGCTCCAGATCCCTTGGTGAAAGTTAGGGAGAACACTGCAATAAAAGATCCCAATTCTGATCCCTAAGTTCATCACTGAGCACGCTGATCAAGGGGGAAGTGAGGAGGGTGGGCTCCAAGATGCACTCGTACAGATGCTGCCCCAACACAGTGCTGGGTGCTGTCCTTACCTGCTCTGGCACCCAGAAAGGCTGGAGAAGCAGGAGGGGTAGCCTCCTGGGGCTACGTCTGTGCGCTCTTACTGGACAACTCCAGCCCTGCTCCAGAGCAACTCCATGCCAGTATGTTCTGCATCTATCACCCGCTTCCTTTTAGGAGTTGTCAAAACCTCTCCAGGAGGAGGAAAACAACAAATATTCCCTTCATTTGGGCTTGGGACTTTCCCATGTGAACAGTGACAATACATTTAGGTCACTCGAAGACTTTCCTTGGACCTATGTCACTTGCCAGCTCACAGGCAATTTCCCATGTTTCTTCTTATCCCCTCATAAATGTTTCCAAAAGACATTTTGCTCACAAAGCCAGAGTCCTTCCCTGCTCTTCCATGTTTTCACCATTCCCATTACTCGGGCCTTTTCTATCCACTTTCTATCCACTTTTTCCTCTTTCCATTCAGCCATTCTAGTGGCCCCATCCCAAATGACAAAATGGAGTTATTTTGCAGTTTTATTTATACCTATCCAAGTTGAAGTGTTTCTCCTTCCTTTCTACTTTCTTATCTCATGAAATCAAAATCCTTACTACTCAGGCTGGCATAAACTCAAAATGTCTTCCTGTGGTTCCTGTGCCCAGCCTTCCTACCTGATTAATGAGGAAATTGATGTTGAATAACAGAGTTTATAAACTACTGAGAATTTTTAATGGAAATTAAAACCTTCTGACATCACTGGCTAATGACAATTTGCTGCACTAAAATACAATACTGCAGCTATCTTGCAGGGCAGGATAAGTGTGCACGTATTTTCCTGTGTGTTTCAATATCCCCCTATTGACAGAAGATAGGATGACTAGTATACAACTGGAGACCAGGAAATTATTTTTGTGATTTCATTAGAGTAATTGACAAAAGCATTTCCTTTCTATGCAAGGTTAACAGATGGCTTGTTAAAGTCACGGCTTCTTTAAACAGAGTTGTCACCAAAAACAATGGGCATGACAACAAAAATAATATTGATACAAGCTCACTGCAAAATTAAAATGGAGTTTGCACAACCTAAAGCACAGAATAAACAGCCACCACTGCAACACAGCATATCAAGGTGCATTTGCTTTTCTAAGGTTTCCTTGAGAACTGGATGAAAGGACAGAAATCAGGGAAGTTTCAACAACGTGGGACTTCAGTGCCTGTAAAGGCACAACCATGCAGTCGTCACGCATGAAGAAACTATCACAGATGTACGAGCATGCTGCAGCAAGGCTTGGGTTTTAATTCCAGCAGCAACCAAACATATTAATTGCACAGAATTTTTAATTTTGGGTAGATATGCTTTCATATAAAATGCTGCAGACAAATTCAGGATTGTAAATTTGTACCCACCCTGACTGGGGTGACAGACCGAGCAGGATGCTGTTCTCCTTGAGTAAAAGCAGGCAGACAATGAAGAGGCCCCATCCCCTCAATACAAGTTATCAGAGCCAGGAGTATGCTGCAGCCTGCTCTGCTCGTCTCAGACCAATGTGGAACACAAGCATCAATGCTGTAGGACTCTGCTTTCACACCTCACCTCTGGCAGGCTTGAGACCTGTGCAAGAGAAGGGCATGAAACACCTGAACCTGCCTCACCTCCACCATCAAACAGCTCCCTCAGCCAGACAGCAAAAACAGGCCAGGGACTGAATAATCATTAAAAAAAAAAAAAATTTAAAAATCAAGCAATACTAGTTTGCCCACCTGCTGTGGTTTTTAAGATCTCACCTTCACCTTAAACTGGTGCATTGCCATGAGAGCAAGAAAAAACTGCAAAGGAGATTCAGCTTTGAAAACAAAAAATGGAACGTTATACCTTTTTGATAGTTGACCACACATTAGCTATTCCACCTGGACAGATCTTGGATGCCAACATTGTTACTGAAATGTAATACTGTTCTCCTTCAACATCACACTTAAGAATTTATTCCTTTTGTCAAAATTCTTCCACTTTTTGTTCCTGTTTTCTTTCTCCAGTAGCCCTTCATCTCTTTCTCTAGTATTATTGCCTTACTTCTCTTCACAGCATCCTACCGCTGTTACCTTTTCAAGCATTCTTTTTTGCATTAGTCTTTGCATAAAAGTCATCCCTCAGACTTTTCTGAGACATCATTAAGATAAGTAGCTAACTCCTAAAGATCTAAACTAGAAATAAGAAAGAAAACAAAATCCCAGTGGGTTTTCCCTGGGTTTGTTCATGTCCTTCACAATACAGAAGCAAAGCTCTTACAAGCCTTAGACGTCAGCTCCCTTCATTACAAAAACATTGTTATATTTTTTTAAAGAGGCAAATAATTGAATCAGGGAGGCAAATAGAACGAGTAACGGGAGCAATATTTCCCCTTGCAATACCTCTGCCAATAGTTATTGGAAATAACCTGGTTTCTTTTACCAACCTTGTGCTGCCAGGTTCACTCAGCACACGCCTTGTCGGCTCTGACTGAGGGGCACACTCGCTGCGTGACTGACGCACGTGGCTGCGGCTGAGGAGCAGCTGCTCACTGCCTCTGGTTGCCTTCACCTGAAGGATTTTTGAGAAATTGTATAATATCACAGCAGAGCAGTCCTTGCCCCGGGTGTAGCCAGCCCTACCTTTCTCATTGAGTTTGGCAGAGCACATGAATTTCATCATCATCTAGGAAAAAAAGCAATTTAAAGCGTTAGAAAAAGGACATTAAAAAAATGCCAAGCATTAAAAAGGAAAAAATGGCACTATTTAATTTTGAGGCAAAAATAAAGGATATTCTAACGAACTGCTATGACCAAGAGATTCTGCTCTAGAAACAAAACCAAATCCTTGAGTGAAAAAGGTAACAGAGGTACTGCTGCTTTTGTAACTCTCAGTAACAGCCAAAGTAAGACTAGGAGGAAAAAGCACAGATTTTCAAAACAAGCCAGCCCAAACACAGTACCATATCTGTAGCTTTTCCTGTCAAGATAATCAACTATTAAGATAGTTGTCTTAAAAATACTGTACTTTTCTTTTTTGCGTTCATTTTATTTACAGCAAAAGGTACAGATAAACCCAAGCCACACATCATCTGACCGAAAAAAGGAGTCACCATAGCAGTTATGAGAAAATATGAACTAAAAAATATTGACAGCAAATTAAGGAAACAGAGTAACCTGAACATAGAGAAGCACAGCAAAGAACTTCCTAGCATATTAGGTTTCATGGTTTAATCTAGCAGAAAGGACAGGTTTGCGACACGCATGTTGGGCAAGCATGAGGCTATCAACAGCAGCAACAATCCCCTCACGACATCCAGGGAACAGAGGAAGCATTCCAGTATCATTGGGGTTTTCCCCGTGTATCAAACTTCTTTGGGTTTATGGTGCTTTGCCCCACCAGGTAAAAGCTACTATGTGGGACAAAGATGCCAAATGTACATAAAATGTGAGTCAAAGGAATGTTAGAATCCTATCCTTGAATTACATTTTATGTATGTATAAAGTCTAATGTAAAATAAGGCCTTCCAGTCTGATTTCTACCTCTATATTCTAGGTGTTCTCATGCCACAATTCACATCCAGCTCTGTCCAAGCAGGACGTGCTCCTGTTATTTTAGTTCAATGCTTCAGAAACTCACTTTCTGTTCAGAGCTCTGCACAAAGCAGCGACAAGTACTTTTCATTTTTCCCCAAAGGAGGATGTTAGGGAGGTAATGAGCTCTTGGGTCTGGAAGAAAGCTGCTCACCTGCTTGTACAGATAGATATCTGTTCTGTACCAACTAGCCCAGAGATCTGTCTTGCCAGCTGGTGACAAAGCATGGCTAGAAGACGGAATGAAAAAAATCCCCCAAAAAACCAACCAATCCCTCCAAAAAAACCCCACCACCACCACCAAACCACACATGATGTCCACGAAGCACAGGGTAAGGGAGGTCCCTGCTGGCAAGATGATGAAGTACAAGCACAGCATTTCCAAACGCATTCACCCGCTACCAGTTTCTTCCCCATCTGAATGCCAAAAGCAGGGCATATTTACCTGGCGTTCAGCTTGGCACCAGCCTCTGGCTCCTAGAGACGGGGCTGCCCAGCTCCCGCCGCAGCGGGCGCGCAGAGCGGCAATCCACCAGGGCAAAGGGGGAATCCAGGCTCCACTTCACCAGGTTGAGCAAGGATAAAAATTCTTGAAATACTTGAATTACCATTCTGCTGAAGCAAGGCTGATGGACACATTTCTACAGCTTCTTCCGTTGCAGAAGAGCAGGAGGATGGGACCCCGTTGGTTTCCCACTTAGTGACATCGGGCACTTTTTCTAACACAGGACAGGTGAGAGACAGCATCCTGCTTAGGCAGCAACTCTACCAGGGAAATGACCAGGTCTCCCCTACTCGTTGTAATTAGTGATACCACATTCAACAATTAATCAGCCAATACTGGATATTTGCGTATCAAAAAGAAGAATGAACAAAATAAAACAACAGATCTCATCTCAGCCTTTTTGTACATTACATTAAACAACTATGGAAAACTTCAACTACAACAAATTTCAAGAGACACAAACCAGGAACAAGTCTTAACTATGATGGACTATCATAAAGACACTTAGGATACACCTGGGGACAAACTAAGCTCAGACAAATGTTAACAACTGGATGAGAGAAACATTAACTTCCAGACCATAAAAATGACTAAGCAACGAAAGCAAGAGAGTTAAAATGAATATCCAATGAAGAACAACATATTTTACAGGACAGACATTATGAGGAGCGTCCAATTTTCCTCTTACACATGACATACTTGAGACTAACAGACATTTCCAGTGGCTCAGAAAAGAAATTCAATTGACAGTTAGAATGAAGGAAAGCATACAGTTTTTTTTAAAAAGAAATTTTATTATAAATCTGTAGGTTTAAGAAAATACCCCAAAACTGTCAAAGCAGTATGAAAAATGCTGTCATTCTATTCACAGTTACCAGCTTTCTCCAATAAACACAGCGTACAAAAATTGATAAAAATCATGGCAATTCTTTTTGGAGACACAAGTCAGATATCTGTAATTCTAAATCCTCTGCTGACAACTAAGATGCTGCTGGCAGCCCAAGGGAACAATTCAATCGCACTGTCTTTGGAAACTGGAAATTTAGATGCAAAGGCTATACACATACACACACTGTAACTCAGGGCAAACAAAACATGGCCCAGCACAATACTTAAAGTCTATAAAAACCTGGAGAGCAAGGGAATGTGTGTATATGGTACTAAGGTATTCTCTATGCTCTGGTTCCCATTTTCTTTTACATCTCAAGCCTACCAAAGACCATTCCACTCGTTTATAGAGATAGTGAAGCTGATGTGTTGCTACAGTGTCTTTTCAGACATGTAAAATGTTACCTGCACTGAATGCAGCCATGAGATCTCAAAATGTAATGCAGTTAAAATGTAACACAATTAAAAGTGAGATTTTTAGAGACTGTAGACTGAATTTACCGCAAGCGACCCAATAACTTCAGCTCCACTGGAAAACTGAGACTAACATGGCATTTCTCATGTCATTCACAGTTAATTCATAAGCCACATGGATGAGGAAAGAACTATCTGATACATGCTACATTCCTAAACTGAAGCATAAACTGCTTTAAAAAAGCAGAAAGTTTGCAAGTATGCCACAGATTAAATCTAAACCTGCTCTACAGCTCTGACTCTGGAGAACTGGCTCTGAGGGTTGGAAGCTGCAGCATAAACCACTGGTAACTACATTCTGAAATCCTTTCCATTACAGAAGACCTAGATGCCACAACTCAGAGCTGCAGCATAGAAGAGGCTTCAGTGTAAGAACTGTAAAGATTGTAAAGGAGCAGGATGAAATATTTTTGTTACAATACCTGCTCAAGCTACTGATATGATCCTAAAAAAAAGTCTTATTTAACTGCTTTTTTTTAAGATTCTTGAAGGTCCTTAGGCAGAGGTCATCTGGGATTTCTTACTGATCAATCCTCCTTTTGCCAACAGCAACTTGGAAGGAACCAGCATCATGTCAAAAATCTACTCAGTGCATTTCATTAATGTTGCTGTTCCAACTTAAGTTGAAAAGCACAGAATCAAGAGTTATTCAAAGAAAACTACACTGTAGGAGAACAATTAAAAGTCAACAGTCTCTCATCACCAGAGCAAACAGTATGGAAGATGCAGAACTGGATTTATAGTAATTTCCTTCCCCGTGCAGACCAGATTATCCCTAGGTTAATCAGGGCTACCTGGAACATTTCTTAAAAGCTACCTGTTGATAATGAGGTTGCCTCATTCTCCTGCATTTACTGAAAACTTGATTTCTGAAACACTGTAATGAAACAGTCAAAACTCTTCATTCCAAAGAAGGAAAATATTTCATGTACATCCTTAGGCGTGAACCTTCAGGCTTGGGAAGCGTTTCTCTAGATTGTCAGCAAGTGTCTGATCAGCCTCACGCAGAACTTCAAGGAAACTCTCCACCTGGAAGTAATTGCAAACACACACACACAAAAAACCAAAAACACAACCCAAACTTGAATGGAACACAAAACTCTTATACGTGGTAGAGGGGAGGGGGGTCTTTCTATTTCTGAACCTTCCCACCGACAGCAGCCAGCAACAGTTACTGCGAGTAATGGAAAAATCTCCACAGTAGATACTTTCCTCTCAAACCCCACAATTTCAGTTGGTCTAAATTTTGAACAATTATTGCCCTCCCCAAACTCTTATTTTATTTTAAGAAAAGCTCCCTATGAAAAACATTTAGAATAATTTTACAGAATAATTATTCTATAAAAACGTACAGGACAAATTTTCAGCTAGTATGAATTTGCAGACATCCATTCATTCCAGCAGTTTGACCCTTGTGTCAGCTGATGATGTAAGCACAGCTCTGGCTGAAGTAAGCCAGAAGAGACAGAGAGGGTAAGACTGTCTAGAATGGCATATTACCTGTGTCTGAGCAATTCTGTCCTACTCCTGCATCTGATTCTGAAAGGTCTTGCCACCCAGGTAGAACTTTTTGTTAGCTATGTTGAAGACCTTGTCATATACTCACCGATGCTGAATACAGAGGCAAGAGGTTCTGAAATGCACAGGAACATGTCTGCTCATTTAAATGTCCCTGGTGTAGTCCTTCTAACGTATTTTCCTGGAAAATAAATTTAGAAATACGACTAGCATGTCATGAACAGGTGGTGAAAGAACAAACTAAAAACTGTGCACACAGTGTATACAGTATGTGCTTCAGTCTTAAAAATGGGTAGAACAAGCAGAACTTAAAGTTCTCAGAGAATGGCAGATGTAGCTAATACAAGAAGGTGTGATAGCTCACATATGAGTCTTTTAATTTGAATGCTCCTATAATAAAAAAGTCCATCTGAAAAGCTGAGTTTATATGTTGATACTGTTTCCTTTTCCTAAATTTGTTTTCATTCAAAAGAAATGGTGACATACACCAGAGAATTTACCACACAGAATCTTGGCCCAGAAGACACACACCTCAGAAAACCTAGGTGCTGCCATCGAGCACACGTCGCTACTCACCTTCTGACTGACTCTCAAGGCATTTCCAGTATGCAACTTCACTTGCACAGGAAAATGCCCACATTAATAGCAACATCTTTTATTTTTTTACCTACCCTGCAGATGTCACTCAGATTTTTGTTTCTTCTTACCTTGGTCAGTTCTTGAAGCATATTGGAAAGTAATTCACAGCAAATATCCTTCAAAATTTTTAAATGGAAATCTTCCTCATTCCTATCTGCCCTTCCAGTCTCTTCTTGTTCAGACTCCTTTGAGTCATCAACAGATCTCTTCCCCCAGTCCTCCATGTATTGCAAGATACGAATCAAGCTCCCAATCAGAGGCATATCTAATATAAAGTAACAAGAAAACACAAGTTTCACACTGAAAATTTTTCCCCATCCTTTCAAGGCATTAGAATTTTTAAACCCACCTCAAGATTTTACACAAAAATACAGGAATGTATATTCTGGAAGTGTTGTGTCTTGTCACTCAAAGATTATTACAAAGAAGGAAGTGGAAATGTAGTAGAAAACCCAAACCATTTTTTCTTGAGCTAACCTGTACCTATAAAAAGTATATGCCTATGGCAAGGAGTAGAAGAAGGAAAATGTCTCTAGTAGTAACTCAGAGGCAAGCATGTTAACATTGCATCCAGATAATCCCATCTGATAAACCAAACCAACATGTCTTTGTGCTGCACATGACCCTGACTCACATTCCCAAGACAGGCTTTAAATTCTAAAGATTTATCAATGGATTGAAAAGTAACAAGTGATAAAGAGGGATCTAAATAAGTGCAGAACCTTCCTCTACAAAAAAAATATTTTAAAAATTATTTCAAGACCTCATATTTTAGCAAAGATGAATTCCACAATTTTCACTAATTTACCCAGTGGAAAACACTGAACAGAATCTGTAGATTCTATTGCTGCAACTCTTCAGAAATATCCAGTAACTGAACTTTGAGCTGTGATTTTCAGCCACCAGTAAAGAGTCTTACTGTATTCAAATATGTAACTGCACTCTGTGTTCTGAACTGATCTCTAGTAAACAGCAGTAAATTAACCATGTTTCACCCCACATATATAAAGTCAGTTGTGAAAATAGCTTAAAAAACCAGACAACAAGAAACAAGCACAACTTGCTTTTCCTCATCTTGGTGTATTCTTGTTCGGTCTGTGAGGCAAACATGGCGGACAGCACAGACAAAATAGAGGCCAACACAGTCTTCTGCTCCTGCACAATGATCGGCGGATCGTCCGGCTGGCAAAGTTCATGGCAAACAAGGTCATAAAGCAAACTCCAAGTCTCTTTTCCTCCATCAGGAGCCTGCACTTGAAAAAGAAAGAGAACCCACCAACCCAACAAATTTAATCCTAGGTACATGAGTTATTTTTCTCCCCATCTGATGATCTAGAAGTTACTGTCATTCCTGGTCTCATCATATGTAGCAATTCAAGTGTCTTACCAATAGCCTGAATACCCTCATCCACCGTGGTCAGGAGCTGCAAAATATGCATATAGACATCAAGTCCTTCCGGATTATCGGAGCTACACAGAACAAACAACAAACAAAGACAAATTGAAGACTTGATTATCCAGTTTATATTCTGTGCAGTTTAGACACGCAGAAGACTATCAACAATCACTGCCATTCTCTTTGCTAACAAACCAGTTGACTCTTTTCTAATCGTAAGTACAGGAAAATGTATTTTAGTGATTTGCCAAACTAAGCAGCCCCCACTGAAACCAAGGTGTTCAGACACAGGCCTTAACAAGACTATAAGGAGTCTCCCCAGCCATGAAACCACAACGAAATCTCACATACCGGACTTGTTTGGCTGCTTCAAGTATACAAGGGACAATCTTAAAATCTGGAAGTTCTTCAGGGGAATCATCTACAGATGGTCCCACAGATCGACAAGTGCCATTTTTAATCCAGGTTAACATTAGTTCTTCATCTAGATCAAAGAGTTTATCCACCACTTCACCCACTTTTACCAGCAATTCAACTGCACAAGAGAAAGAAAGTAGAAGGTTCAACAAGACTAAAAATAGAGAGCAAAAATTAGCTCACAACATGCGAATATATTAAAGCATTCAGAGGAAATTCAGTGTTGAAATATATTAGTTTCAGTCTCAATCTACTAAGGGCTGATGTTTCAGTCCTTTTTGTGCCACAGATCAGGTGAAAAGATTGATAAATAGGGATTCTATGAAGGCCAACCAATGCCTTCTACTTTATCAGAAGCAGAAACTTTATTCTGCAAAGAGACTTTACATTCCTGAAAAGTCATAACTTCTGCTTCTCAAGTAAAATTTCCCAAGATTTGTCCCCAAATATGAAGTTTTCTGCTAACCTTGCACCTGCCAATCTGCATTTTACTTAAGTAGATCTGTAATTCCAATTGGATGGAGCAGGATTTCTGAGTATTGACATTAAAAAAAAAAATCTAAAACCAAATTGAAAAAACTAATTAGAATTCCTAGACAAATGATAACTGCTGTTACAGTTGAGTTGGATGTGAAATATAAATGCTACCCAAAATATTTCCATTATTAGGTGCTTTGTGTGTTTTTTGCTAAATTAGTGCCCAGAGACTTGTGTACCACTGCCTGCATACCCAAAGCCTCTGCAGCATTCAGCTGCCATTCGGAGTAACTGAATCACTCCTCCAGTTCACATTCCATGAGTATGAGAGTTTTAAAAATGGTTAACACATATCTGATTTGAAAAAAATAAGTTTAAACACAATTTTGTTTAAAGGATCAAAAATGACATATGTATATCCCAAAATGAGGACTATGTCCTTTTCCTTCACTGCGTCAAATAACAATTTCTTCTCTCAGATTTATTTTAATAACCTCTAGAGCTTTCTTCTTCCACTATGGTTGCTTTTCTGGTTGGTTTATATATATATATATTCATAAACCTGCAGAGGCAGGACAAGTTCATTTTGGTGTCCTATAAATTCATGAGGTTTACTTCGTTTTAAGGAAATTCTGTACTTCTAATTGAAAATACCTGTCTGTGATATTGCATATTCTACTACTTTTTTTTCTGCAAGCACCCACTAATTCCCAGCTTGTTTTGGCAACTTACCATTTGTAGAGCTGGACATGATAAAGCAAACACAGTCATACACAGAAGGGTTCTCTCGGATTCTCTCAATCCAGACATTGGCCACCTCAGGCTGGGAGAGGCAAGTTAACAACAACCTAGGTGAGAAATTGCCCATTTAACAAATCAGAAGCCAGTTCATTCAGTTTAGCTGTACAAGTATAAATCCAAAATAATGAGAACAATATGAGAGAGTCAGGAATCCAGCTCACAGCAAACTGATTCCAGAACAATGCAGGCATGACAAATGGATAGGATGACAGGATAATAAAACAGTGACCCCACTTGTCAATTTTCTTCCCAGGCCTCAGAACATAGCAGAACTACACTAGCGATGCATTAATTTCTGAGGTGTCCTACCTGCTTGTTTCCAGCAGAGTTGGAGAGTCTGAATCACACAAACGTTGCAGTAACACTTGGCTTTAAGGAGAAAATGTAGATAGAAGTTAATAAAAATCTACCTTAGTATAAAAAAAAAAAAGGTTAAAAAAATATTCATTTTATAGCTGCAGCCACGTTCTAAAATTAAATCTGCCTTTTTCTGACTGTGGACTTCCAGTGTTTCAAGACTGCCAAGCTTAGAAATTAAAGACTCAAGAACCTGCATGGTGATTAGAAACATTAAAGAAGAGTAATCTATATCCATTTTTAACTTCACTGACCACTTCCCACACAAATACAGCCAGCAAAAAGATGTGAATGAAGATGAGGCACAGCAGGCAAACTTAGTTCCTTCTATAATAGATATTTAACGATTGCGAGTCCAGAAAAGCAGTACTCATGCATGCATAAAGCACACATATATGCTTACCCAAGATTCTCATCTTTACTAATGGACATGCATATGTCTTGGAAACAGGCCATATTTCCTAATATTCCCACACAGATTTCCTGAAAAGTCAAAACACAGTAGAATGAGGCAACTACAACACAGCTCACAATTATATTTCTATAGCTACAAGAGAAAAGTAAAAAAGGTTCAAAGACATTTTCCAGTTTGATTTTCAAGTTCTTGTGACCCACCAATTTCAAAACAGATTTTTCTACAGGATTTTCTACTAGTCTAACCTAAAACATACCTATGACAATACTCAGATATTTAGATGTTAAGCTGTTATTGTAATGTATTTAAACACGCAACAGAAGGAGGAGGGAGATATGTGTTAATGCTCATACAGAGCTATTTACTATCGCTATTAATACGGGACAGGTTTTTGATGGCCCAAACTTACAGTAAGGCGAGGGCACTTCGACTTGGCAAAAACTCCCATGAATATATCAGGGGCATTGAACTCCTGAAGAAATAAAGCAACATCCTGTGAAGAAAGCAAATGGAGAAATGGACTTCTATAATTTCCAAACACAAAATCAAACCTTTTCTTGCAGCACAATGACCGGATCTAAGAACTGTCAAACTCGCTACAAGAGATCAGTTAAGCTGATTCCGATAATTCTTGCTTTTCAATGACAGCAGACCAGTGAGTCCCTGTGGTGATTCAGGATGCCAGTGATTTGCTCTACCATGAGCCAAAAAATCACATTTAGTTTCTTTAGCACTCTCTCCCAACAGAAGGACAGAGACACTAAGTTAGAATTCAGCAAATACCATATTTTCAGATGGTGACATCACCCGTTATACTGACCCACAGTTCTGCTTTGTGTTCTCAGAGAGCAGCACGGGCCCGGCAGCAAGGACACGGCCCAAGGCGGCCTTCTGCAAACCGGAGCTGGGCTTAGGAGCACACACAACGCGCTTGCTGGTCTTGAAAGGCAGCTCCATGAGGAGACTGCTTGAGGCCAGGTCACCCCCCACACCTGCCCTGCCTAGTGACTCCCAGCACACCGTCAGCCGAACCAGGGAATAAGGAATACCATCGAAACCAGGAACCTGACCGAGCCCGTCCGGTCCCGTGTCCCCCCGCCCGCACAGGCTCCACCGACACAGAGAGGGCAGCAGCCGCCCGGAGCTGTGACCCACCCCGGAGCTCCGATTCCCGCCCACTGCTCCTACCTCGTCCATCGACATGTCCCACACCTTACAAATATCATTCTCCATCTCCTCATCCAGCTCCGTCTGGATCCCCCCGGGGCTCCCGCTGGGCTCCGCCTTCTCGGGGCTGATCACCTGAAGAAATGGAGGGGCGGGGTGTGGGGGGCACACAGGGGCACGGCGGGGGGTGACATACAGTCGAGAAACACCGTGAAACGTGAGGGACGAGCGATCGCCTCAGGCAGTTTCAGCCCCGCACACACAGGCACCCCCAGGACAGCTGTGCCTGCAGCTTCAACCCCCCCACACACACAGAGGCACCCCCAGGACAGCTGTGCCTGCAGCTTCAACCCCCCCCACACACAGAGGCACCCCCAGAATAGCTGTGCCTGCAGCTTCAACTCCCCCCACACACACAGGCAGCCC